>OMOT01061740.1:7528-29803 GCA_900312575.1 Acanthochaenus luetkenii | reverse complement strand
CCCCCCCTCCTCTTACCCTATCTTCTCTTCTTACTCGCCGCCCTGCAGAAGACTGTGACAGTGAGGGCACTCTGATTGGACAGGACATAGGTGAGGCGGCACGATGAATGAGCATTTAGGAATCACGCCTGCACTGCATCTCCGCTAATCTGTGCAACAAACCATCCCTTCTTTTGTCTTGTTTTTTTGGTGTGCATTAGCAAGCTGTTCCCTTGTGGGGGGGCTGAGAGGACAGTAGGAGACTAGTGTCAGTTGAACAACTTAACTGACTTAACTGTTCACCTACCTGACCCGTTCCCAAAGGGGAAACGTCGTCTTCGCAGCCCAGTTTGTTCGATAGGCTGCTCATAATACTGTGACCGTGCGTCTTTGGGTTTCTTGTGACATTTTCGACCTGCACCAAATCGTCCCATCTTTGTCCATCACAGTGATCGATTCTGACCAAGACCTCATCCTCTGCTCCACTATAGAGCTACTTGCCTCCTGCTTGCCATTGGCGCGCGGCTCTCCGATACAGTCGTACAACAAGTCCACCTGAAAAGTAGTGCAAAATAAATAGTGAAATGGATCAACTTAAAATGAAACACCAACATGTCTCATTGGAGAGAGAGCATGAATATATATAGTGAGGCAACTGAGACTTTGGTTTGAATTGATCGGCATCATGGAAAATGATTGGAAAATAGGGTCCAGGTTGAAAAAGGTGTTGTGCTTTAACAAGTTGCAAATTCTTCTACTTTTACATTGAGTTCAGTTTGAAATTGTCCGGAAATGGATTATAATAGCTGAAAGTGTAATGGCACAACGTGTTATGGTGTGTTTCATACCCCCTCTCACTGTGCCACAGCCGTTGAGCTTCTCACGGGGTCTTTGTGGCGCCTCGTGGCAGCTCATTCACGTTTCATCACGCTTCACAAAGGACCCGTCTTCACGCCGCGGCGAGGTTCTTGCATCGGTAGACGCGGCACGCATGGCTTCCGAGCTCACCCTGCTTCTAATGCTGTTGATAAGATATTGAGCTGGTTGAATAAATGGTCTAATGCGAGCTGCAGTTTCTCCCAAGAGTAAGGCAGCCCCTGCCTTCTGTGGCCAAGCGTTCTCATGGGATTTTTACTCAGGTACTGTCACCGATTCCTACTGGTGTCGTTCCGTGTGTCTTTGTTGTTGGGTGTGATGTTGGATCAGGATTTGAATTCGAATCGTGGAGGCCAACACGTAATCCGTGATTTAAAAGCGATGGCATTTTCAGCTTGTGATGTTTCTCGAACTCGTAACTTTAGTTCGCTATGTTTCAACGCGGCTGTCAGGTATCTGCAATAGACGTTGTTTTGTGTGTGGACCTCTGTCTGTCCATCTTACCCGTCTGTCTGTCTGTCTGTCTGTCTGTCTTTGGCCACAGCTGGCCTGCGCAGAAGTTTCCGCCTCAGGAAAGATCGCCAGGGTTCACCGGGAGAACCTCGCACTCCGGACGCCAACCAGGCAGACTTTCTGATTTATGAGGAAGTAACACACTATCTGCCACGCCGTGGGGAGAGGCCCCGCCTCATAATATTGATAGGTAGGTCCATTACGTCTCACGTTGGCTTTAAACAGACAATAAAAGAGCGTATAGTTTTAAAACAGCAGTTTGGTTTGCTATTAAAGTTGCACTACGCCCGTCGCCTACGTCACAAAGTGGGGCTGCAACAGAGAAGAGCGTTCCATCCACTCTAAGTGAGACCTGGTAGATTCACCCAGTTTGCCCCAATTCAATTCTAATGCCAGGTACGGACTCGTCTCCACCCCACAGGAAGTGGAGAATTTAAATTGAAGAGTGAAATGAAAACTCCCAAACAGCAGTGAGCGAGCGCTCCATCCAGAGAAACTCACTTTTCTATCTCATGCCTTTGGTATCCTTTGCTATAAAGCAATCACAGAGCGGTCGGGACGGTAAACATGGCAGTGTCCTTGGATGTTTGCTTTCTGGGTATTGAAGTTCCTTCTTTTTTTTAAAACAAATGCTGCCATTTGGAGCCACCAAAGTTGCCCAGTCTGGCTTCAAGTAAAATGTTGGCATTATGAATTATAACTTTGGCTATGCTGCATTATATAGGCTTCATAACATATGCTTACTTGTATATATGTGCAATTGAATTCATATAGGTTTTATGCAGAATGTTACCCTATTTACACAATGTGTCTTCTTACCAGAAGGGGTATAAATGCTCAGTCTGGCTTCAAGTCTGGATTGAAATCTAGGTTTTAGTCTGAAATCTCTGGAGCCAGAGCTAGAAGTTTACCCAACTATCTCCAGTTAGCGGTCGCTGAAGAACCAGATGTGGGAAAAGGTCCACAGAACCTAGAATCAGGTAGTAGTACACGTTTTAGGAGACACCTCCACCTGCACACACATTTGCTTCTCAGCACATAACTGTGTATTGTATTACTGTCTGTCCGGTCGCAGGTTCCCTCGGAGCTCGGATCACGGAGCTCAAACAGAAGGTGATCACGGCGAACCCCCGGCGTTACGGTGTGGCCGTGCCTCGTGAGTCCTTTGAATTGTCTACGTTTCCTGCCTCTTGTTCCTTCACCTCGTACTTCTCTATCATACGCAGATCATTCTAGGGATGCAGGTATTTTGTGTCTATCGTCAGGATGCTGTGGCTTTCACCTGGGCGCCTCCTGGGCGTTGTAACGTTGGACATCTTTTAAACATATTCTACTGCTGCAGACATTGTTATTCCCTCAGGCATACCCACGGTATGGCAATATTATGCACCAACCATGACCTTTTCTGCTCTTCAACTAACTAGCTAACATTTTTCCTTCCTTTTCCCCCCCTGGCTGGGTTTGAATGGTGTGACCCACAGACACCACTCGATCCAGGAAGGGCCACGAGAGGGATGGAGTGGAGTACCACTTCATTACTAAAGCAGCCTTCGAGGCAGACATCCAGAATAACAAGTGAGTGCGCAGACTGGACGTTATAGTGGTAATCCAGACATGAAATGCATCAAATAGTTCACTTTCTATTCGACAATAATTCATAAACGTAAGGAGCGCAAGAATGTAGCCAATCGATGAGGAATATATTAATTGAGGCCATCAGTTTTGGATCAATCCATATCACTTGAATCATGTTAAACATCACCTCCATTGCCAAGTCTATAAACTTTAACCTCTACACTCAAATAGAACCTATAGCCTACTTAATGATATTGAAAAACATGAGTCATCTGAAAGAGAAGGCGTTTACAGCTCTTTGTCGGCACAATTCACGAAGGGGCTGTATTTCTGCAGATTTATCGAGTATGGGGAGTATAAGGACAACCTGTACGGCACCAGTCTGCAGTCCATCCACAGTGTTTTAGGTCAAAACAAGGTGTGTCTGGTGGACGTACAGCCAGAGGTTAGTATCATGCAGCACTGCCAAACAAATACATTGGTTTATGATGATTATAATCAGAATCCCTTTAATTGACAACTGTACATGTACAGGAAGTTGTTTTGGTGACTTTGGTGCAGACTATACAGAGAGCCATCAGGTGTTGTTGAGCAGGTAAAGAAGGTCGTGCTGCTCTGCAGCCTACAAATGAGAAACATAGATGATGTCCAAGTCATCCGTGCTTTTATCTCATCTCGTTGATACTACTACCGTACTCTCTTATCCTGCCTCAATCAGAAGTCACTCTCGCACCTCCAGCTTGTACAGAATGCAGCAGGGATGATTTTAACACAAACAGATACCATATATTCCCAATATTAGCATCTGCGCTCTGTTTACCAGTTAGGGTTGATGTTAAGAATTCCCTGGTCACTTTTAAAGCATGGCTAGGTCTGGCTCCTAGCTACATTACTGGCCAGACTAAAGGTGATTGTGCCACCAGGGCAAAAGCACAATAGGCTAGCAAATTCAGTGTCATCTTTTAAATAACTTCCAATGTTACCGACTTGCTTTTATTTATTTTTACAGTAGACTGTATATTTCACATGACATGTATACCTAAAAATACCTTGTAATTTGTAGCTGTTCTACCTTTGAGTTATTAATAATGGGTTTTCTTCCCACCTTCAGGCATTGAAGACTCTACGTACCGCTGAGTTCAAGCCATACGTTATCTTCGTAAGACCTCGGATCCATGGTAGTCAATGCAAACAGCTGGGCTCCTCCTCAACACGTAATGTAGGTATCACAGCGAGTCACAGAGGAAAACCACTCAAATTGGCCACGTTGGCAAATATGAACACTTCACAATACAGAATGCCTTATTTTGTGCAGTATTTCCTGTATACCCACTAATTGATGGTGCTAATTATTTAAACCACCATTGGCTTTATATTCACACAGGCCTTGTACAAATACTGGTAATTTAGTATCGGGTAGTAATTTTAAAGTAATTGATTTACTTAACTCTAAAATGTCAGATTCATAAATATCAATCAACTCTAAAAAATGTGATACTCGATGACCTATAACCAAATCTTAACACCATGACAATGATAGTTATCAATAGCAAAATTATTCAGACTTTTTTTTCCCACCACTGCACATACCCTATGAAGTGAGGTAGCATCTAAAACAACATCCCTCCCTCCTGTTGCTGACTAGGAGGACCTGCAGGAAATGATGCAGTCGGCAGAGCGGATGGATGAGCGCTACGGCCACTGGGCGGACTACGTCCTGGTGAAGGAGGACCCAGTCAGTGCCTTTGCAGAGCTCCAGGTCGTGCTGGAGAGGGTGGAGTTCGAGCCCCACTGGGTGCCCGTGTCTTGGGTCAGGACCTAGCCTGGTCATTTACTTGACCGCTATGGACCGTTGTGTGAGGAGGACAGATAAAACTGCAGGGATCCTCTGGAGGCTCTGATGGTTTGGGTGATCCAGTGTTCACTGCCATAGTATACAACCATTCCACCAATACAGATGTGTGATATTTGGATGAGTGGAGTTAGTACCACAAAAGAACAGGGAATTGCACTGATTGAGGTTTGAGAGACGCATTTTCATCCATCTGAATATCAGTCCAATTTAGATTGTTCAGTGTGAAATGAGTGGAGTAGTTACACATATCTAAACTGTACAAATTGTAATTGGCAGCTGTAATCAGCTCTGAAATGGCATGTAGTTCATGCATGCAGGACAAAGATCCTAAAACGAGCTTTAGTCTAAAAGATGCACTCAGTATGACAAATAATTAAAAACATCTAGTATATCTTCGTAATGGAACAGCAAACGTCGAACAATATGTAAAACTCACAATACACAGAAAATGAAACTGAATAAATCTGCAAAATACCTGTTTATGCTGGAGACTGTTTATGTTTATATTACCAGACATCACAACTTGAATTCTGGCTGTGACAAAATCCCCTTGAGTACAGATAGTGAGAAACATTTTGAATTTCTCTTTTATTTGATAGCTAGTCATTTTGATATTTGAAGGTATTTGATTTTAGAGAAAAAAGGGTCACCAGCCATTCAATATAACTTGGAAACCATTTACTTTAGAATGACTTATTTGACAATTACAAACCAAACCATAAACAAAAGAAAAAAATATACATGTGTGTGTGTCTGCATTGTGTGCAAGAATACACAAGGCTTTTTACTTCCAGAGCTTCTTGATGGACATGTTCTTCTCGCTGTCTTTCTGCGTCACCTGACGAAGAGAACAAGGAACAGTTTTGGGAAAATAGTAGTACAAATGTTCATTATCAAACTACAATAAGATCGAAACTGTACATTATCGCAAAATGGGTGGGGTGGGGAGTGAAGATTAGCTGTACTCAGGACAAATAAATCAGAAATGTAAATCAGGAAAGGAGGTGTGAGGTGGAGTTGAGTTGGTTAAATATTTTTCAGAGTGATGTGTGGAAACAGGGCCATCGGTTTAGAAATGCTATGGAAGAAATTGCTGAGCCAACTGGAAGTACAAACATCGAAGGGCCTGGATACTCAGGAAAGGCTAGAGAACTAATGGTCATACTAACCTTTGCCACGGCCATCTCAAAGTCCCCCTGGTTGACGTGAACTCTCCTCTCTCTCAGAGCGTACATCCCTGACTCTGTGCAAACACCCTAACAACACACACAAGGTAACAAGGTAAAAAGACTGCCTAATTGGTACTATGCAGTGGGATAATTTTAAATAGTGCCCTAACATCTCACCTTAACCTCAGCACCCGAGGCTCCAGGCATCAGCTCGGCAATCTTCCTCAGGTTAATGCCGCGTGTCAGGTTCATCTTCCTGGAGTGGATCTTCAGGATGTCCAAACGGGCCTAGTGGTGGGAAAATGAGACGCAATCACAGCTGAATCCAACATAATACAAAAAGAGTGCCACAATAACTACATTTTGTGAGGAAATGTGTAAATTGGTAACTTTTCTATTCAATTGTCATAAACAATACATGAATAAACAATTATCTTCAAGACTCCAAGGAAACTGAGCAGTGCTTGGTTCAAATTTGGGGACAGTAACTACCTCCTCATTGGGAGGAGGAAACTCAATCTTCCTGTCGATCCTGCCTGGTCTGAGCAGAGCTGAGTCCAGGATGTCAATACGGTTGGTGGCCATGATGACCTTGGAGAGAGGGAGGGGGAGAGAGAAAGAGAGAATATTTTAGTCAATTGATTATTCAAGAACACAAAACAACTGCAATAGGTATAGAATATTTTTTTATGATTAACCTGCTTAAACATTTTAAGTATCGTAGACTACCTTGACAATCTGCCAGTGATTATGTACACATACAAAATAAATTAATAGCTAAGAAAAAAAGAAAAAGAAACACATTGTAGAACCAGAAATTGGGGGAGGGGGCGCCCTGTGCAAACCACACTAAATTATGCATAATAAATATCTGCTTAGGTAAATATATACTGGAATGCAAACCAAGGTACACAGTGTAGTTGTCTTCATAGATCAGTAAAGATGTGAAAGAAGTTTCCAGTAATCAAACAACACAAAGTCAATGGAATCTTCAACTCTTGTGTGTGTGTTCGTGCGTTACCTTGATGTTCTTGGTAGCCTCGAAGCCGTCCAGCTGGTTGAGAAGCTCCAGCATCGTCCTCTGTACCTCACTATCACCTCCTGAGCCGCCCTCCAGGCGTGATGAGCCAATGGAGTCTATCTCGTCCATGAAGATAATGGAGGGAGCGTGCTCCCTAGCCATGACGAACAGCTCACGCACCATACGGGCGCCTGGGACAAACGAGGGACATTTTGAATGGAACATGAATGTAGAATGGAGTTGAATTGAAGTGCATTGTAAAGAAAGACAACCACTTAGAGCTCACCCTCTCCAATGAACTTCTGGACAAGCTCGGAGCCAGACACCCTGATGAAGGTACAGTCAGTGTGATGGGCCACCGCTCTAGCCAGCAGGGTCTTCCCTGTGCCTGGGGGACCGTACAACAGCACACCCTGAGGACATACAGAGCGAAACAGAGATCAGAACCATCTACACACTGGAAAATCCATACACAGACATTAGGGAGACTGTCCGTCATCTGGAAGGCCCAGGTTCAAGTCCTTGTGACACCAAGCTTTGTCTTCCTTGTGGAAGGGGGGCCAGTGAAATGATACATTTCTCCTTTTGTGATCAATAGAGTATCAAAAAAGCTGCACGATAGCTGACAGAGTCTACTATTACAACAGTACATGTGATAACAGCTCTTTTGCTTTAATCATTAGCTCTGTTGTCGATCACCCACCTTGGGCTGTGCAATGCCCAAAGCCTCAAAGAGCTCTGGGTGCTTGACAGGCAGCTCAATCACTTCCTTGATCTCCTTGATCTGCTTATCCAGGCCACCAATCATTTCATAGGTGGAGTCTGGCACCTTCTCCACCATCATCAGGGATACCAGAGGGTCTACCTTGTTGGGCAGGATCTTGTGCAGGGTGTAACTGTCATTGCGCAGAGCGACACGGCAATTTGGAGTCACCTGGCCAGAGAGTGACAAATTAGGGATATGAATCTATTCCAAAACTCACAATATAATCTTTGCCACAATAATTCCGTACTTTATCTTATCAATCTATTATCTATCCTTATGTTATCTTATTGGGTGATTGTACCGGGGAGCAAATATAGCATGTTTCTTATTTTTCTAACTTCGTTGAAGCTTTTTCTTATAATGTTATTATATTATTGTAGTCCGTCTCAAGTGTGTGTTGCTGCTGTGACAAAGGAATTTCCCTCTGGGATCATATGAATTGCTATACAATTGTTCCGTTTTTCCCTAGTCAACTTAAAAACAATAACGGGAAGAGTATTTGGAATTATAGTCATTAAGTCAACAACAAAACCACAGTACTAACATCATTGATGTCAATGTTCTTGTCCACATCCACAACAAATTTTCCTTCTGGATGCACCTGAAAATGGTGAGGAGAGAAGTTAGTTTAAACTGCCAGCTAGTGGTCAATTTAAAGTGTGTTGCAAAGTATGTAACCATAAGTAGGCAAACTAGTATACATCATACCTTGACCAGCACTTTCTTTTTGTCCATGACCCTAACCACTTCTCCCACATAGGATCCCTGCTCCTGTAGTAACTGCAGCTCCTCCCGAAGGAGACGCACTAAGAACAGAGCAAATTTTGAACTTTAACATTCATAGCCCATATGGGCAATTTCTACAGAGCTTCATTTGATAGTGAAGTTACACTTCGTAAATGGTTGTTACAATAATGAAGCACACCTTTAGCATTCAGCTCATTCCTCTGCGCCTGCAGACGTCTGAGGTTCTGGCTCTTTTCATTAACTGTCAACTGGAGAGAAAACAGTGGTTCCAGTTTGACTGGCAAGAGGAAATAGTGCAGTGGCAGATTAACAGTTGATGACTTACATCATTGTCTGGTTCTCTTACCTGTAACTCTTCTATTTTAGACAAGTAGTATTGCCGGAGACCTGAGCCTCCTTTACTCTCTCCCATCTCCATCTGTCAATAGACAAAGCATCAAACTTATGGAAAAACTATACTCTAAAAGGAGCGTTTAATTATTTATTTTTTATTGAGATCGCTGTCAAACATTAGAATAACGTTTTCTGGAGCCAAAGAGAAAGTGGTCTCCTCAAAATCTTGTTACATTAACATTTAATTTCCTGAATGGTAACACAGTTTCAAGCAATACCTAACACGGTGACTGATAATGGAGTTATAATTAGCTGCGACTCCATATTTAACTTGCTTACTAGCGAACATCCACTTCCACATCAAAACCGCTAACTCGGTAGCTAACTGTTAGACTGACACTAGCTAGGTGGGTGATAACGCCATTAGCTTGTATTAACGCTGATTGTATTCCAACCAATTTAGCAACCTACGCGTGTTCTAAATGCTAAAATACAACTATCGCTATTAATCACGCAGAGAAGCTAACTTACATACTTGACAGTGAACTTTAGCCAGCCTGCTAATGCTAGCTGTCCCTTTAGCTAAGTTAGCTACAATGAGACAGCAAACCGGCAGCATACTGACTGACCATTAATTGTTTTGAATGATCTGTCATTTCAACATTTTCAGCAGAGTCACACAACCGTTTTACCTCACAAACCATTCCGATAAACTATCCAATTCGAAGCCTCGGGGCAATGTTGCGTTGAAGTACAGCTACCGAATAAAGTCAACAAAACCGCAACAAAAAAAATTGCTTACATGAATGATCCCGTTCACCTCCATCTTGAAATTGCAGCTTCCGTTGGACAAAGCGCGTACTTCCGGCAGACTCTTCTGGAGGATATGTTTTGTGACATGAATGCCACCTGTTGTCCTGGTTGGTAAATACACCTTCTTATTTTGCAATCCCAGTCAAATGACCACAGTATTGGCTATAGTAGTTATTGGGACCTTGATATACAGCGTCTTGTTGCTCTGGCTCATAAGCACCGAATGGTAATACAATTACATGTATAGTCATAAGGACTAAGATTTTTTTTTAAATCAACTTAGTTCATTTCAGCTACCTCGGTGTGGTTGACAGTATAAGTGTTTACTAAATAACGTGTCCGCTTAGACACATGGCTCCCTAATATCATTCTGACCAGTATCACGTTACAAACTGAGACACAGGTCTGCAGACGCTGAGCAGTACCCTAAGGAATGTATTTACCATGGTCGTTATTCTTAGTGGTAAACAGGTATTATAAACTATTTTATTTAGATAGGTAGGACGAGCCATACTTGTTGAGACACCACTATTCTCCGGAAGCATTTCAGCTTTTCAACCAGCCTGAACATGAACACTCGTCTGCATGACCTTTACTGTACAGTTGAACTTAACAGGTCACAACAGAGTGCTGCACACAATAGGTCATATTAGGTGTGTGGCGGCTTACATAGGTGGCATTACACATACAGCTGTCAAAATAGGATGTGTTAGTGTAGTTCACTTCTTCTCTTCTAAGTGTTGCATGACAAAACACTGGGTGTTTATAGTAGTAATAATAATAATAATAATGAAAAACTGTTGTCAGATTTCCAGCCATGACCTCAAGTGTACCTGGCAACAAGACAAATATTTAATAATACAGCGAGTATTAATAATGTATAGCTACTTTTGAAACGGGCTGTATATTCTGAAGAAAACAAAACAAACAAAACATGGAACATCATGATCATTTGAAAGTATATTTGTTGTACAAAATACTCCAAATGTATAAAAGATAAAATGCTTTTGATTGATGATACATAACATGCAAATATTTTACACAGATGCTGTAGTAAGAAAAAAATGCAGCAACATTTCTCAAAAAGTGCCTCTTTCACAAGGAGAGTTTTGGCACAGTGACACGTCTATATGGAATGTTTAAAGACATTTGGAGGTATCCCTCAAGTAAAACCCTGCCAAAATAGCATTTAAATGTACATTTATGCCAAAACTAACATGAATGAAACTATAAACTGCACACAATTTGGTGCATTGTTAGTTGTTCTTCTTCTTTTTTAACTTTCTTAGGAGGTTTGAATCAAATCTATTGTTTCCAGGGAGATCCCCTTTGACCCACATAGACTACCACAATTCCCTCTCTTGGCATTAAGACAATGAAACACCCCAACAACAAATGAAAACAGCATGTAAACATTCAAGAAGTACAAAAACTCTACTAAATTACAACAGCTGGACTGAGTCGACTCGCGTCCTTGTAGAAATGAGGAGCTCCCAGAACAAAGCTTTACTGAAAGTCCTGGTTTCTTGCATAACATTAGAAGTTTCATTCTAATGAGTCATCCACCATTTGGGAAAAATGGCATGTACACTTTTAATTATTGTTGGCATGAAACTAAACCACCTTATGGGTTACCATTTAAGTTATTTGGCATCTTAAGACTTACAACTAACAAAGTAGTTATGTTTTGGAGGATATCATGTGAAATATTTTTGAAATATCTGAACGTTTTTTTAAATATTAACAAGTGAATTTTCAGGTATACATTTTCCCCCCAATATGGATATGTAGCATTTAAGATTGAAACACGTAATTTCTACCATGCCTCCCAAATCTTGTGTGCTGAGATGTTACCAGACATCAGGTATTGTTCCTGTCTAAAAGGGATAAGGCTTTCAAATATTAGGGTAAACAGACCCTTTCAAAATGGCACTTAACTTTATGGCGAAAAACACCTTGAAAGCACCAATGCTTAAAAACGTTTAAGCAAACTGTACCATAAACAAACATGAACATATTGTAAAATCAAGGCAAAGATGATTTGAACCAGCTACTGGTTCAAAACAAGACATTGAAAGGCAAAAATAGTATTAAACCCAAATAAATCATCACCTCGGTCCCATATACTCTATTCACTTTAGAATTGTTAACTATGGAACGATAACAAAGACCATTTAACCTGTTTAAAAGTTGATATCACACCATGTCTGTGAGGATGGCTTTGTGACACGAAGAACACTTTAGCTGCAGCATTAACTTGTTGATTTCCAAGCAAATGTACAAACTATGTTAGGTGTAAAACAGAAACATTTTTTGAGTTGGCTGGGATATTTTATATTATGCTTTCAGGTGAGTCGGATACCCAACACCTGCTCCAGCTCTTGTCTTCTCTGCTGTACCTGAAACAAAGAGGGGCTAGTGTTAATGCATAATAACTTCTTTAAAAGCAATAACAATACTTTACTGAGGCCTCACTTTAAAGACATCTGTTACATATCAAACATGTACATTCTTTAGCAGTGCATTAGTAGATCTTGGCTCCGTGTTTGCCTACTTTGGAGTAAACGTATCTGCCCACTGCCTCTGGTACCCAGGCCGCCTCGTAGAACTCTGTCCTTCTCTCCTCCTCTGGGTTCCCTGCCACATCTGTCATCAACTGGTAAAAAATAAATACAACGTGGAAACATGAACCACTATTTCCTACATATACCTAAGAAAATAAGATACAAATTGTTTCATTCCAAAGTGAGGTATCTACCATTTGATCAAATCGAACACCTATTCTGACAAAATAATTCGCCCAGTAACTCTTTTCAGGCACTAAAGTCTCCAGTAAGTCTCTTAGTATAAGCTTATGGCATTGCAGCATTAGATATTATACTTCCATCTGATTATTGAGGCCTTTCAAACTATCTCTCCATTCAATTTGTGTCAGCGTGGACACACCGTAACTCGAAGGAGTACAAATACGCTGTGTCATAGATGCAGTGAATTATGGTCATTGTAATTCACCAAAACGCTTTCGGCGTTTGGCAGCATTAACTCTTGATTGAAAACTACATACGAGAAGCAGAAGCTTCATGCATCACGGCACCCAAATTGAATCTGAAACCAAATGTACTTGGCCGGCTGTTCATTTTACCTGGATGGGCCGCCCAAATATTAACATTCTATGGGAAACATAAAAGTAAAGATTTTTACTTGCATTAAAGTAAAAATCAATAGGGAATATTACTGAAGTTATTGATCATCCTGAGACTAAAATAGTTATATTTTTTAAATATTGTGCAAAGTATGTCAGGCAACGATATTGGTTTACCTTCAGATCTCTGGATTGGGACTTAAGCCAGTCCTGGATAAAGTCCTGTGGGTTGTTGCTGAAGCTCAGCATGAAGTCTCTCTGGGTCTTCAGTTGGTTGATGGACTCAATCGTCTCATGGATCTGCAGGGGATACAGAAAACAACATGCCCGATTAGGTAGCACTTCATCGTATCATAGAATCATGATCAATTTGACTTTCAACGATTTTAACTTTTGTAATGAAATTAGGCAATAACAAGCAGCACTTGGCTCCCCAGCGCAGGTAACCTGTGTTGGCTAACGTTAGTTGGATAGTTGGCGGACTTTCGTCCTACCTGGTAAGAAATGTCAAAAGCGGTCAATGGAGACCGTCTCCAACCATGGTAATACTGGTAATTTGTATTATGTAACCGGACTCGATGGTCCAGATAGATAAAATAACTATTTATTACTGGAAAAAGGTCCCGGATTCCAGCATTACATTTATCTTTGGTTACCATTCTCCTAAAAGCCTGGGAAGTGCAGACATCAGTGCTGGGTTGGCAGCCCATACCTTCATCTCCAGGGCAGCCATTTCCTGCTGGTTGGTTGTGGAGGACAGGAAGCTGTTCATCTGGCCCTTCAGCGGGTCGTCTACCTCCACGTCGATGTCGTAGCATGCCGTCTTCTTCTGATCTGTGGGGTCCACACTGCTCACAGAGAGGACACAAGGGAATGACAGGGAGATAGAATTCAAAAGTCTGATTATATATTGACTGCAAACTGTTAAGAGTAGATACTGTACGTGCAGCACTAGAGTTGAGTATCGATAACCCATTTTGTATGGGTAAGATACTTGTGGAAATGGAACCGATAAACAGTTTACAAGAATTCATAGGGATCAATGAGATATGAGTAAATTATCAATTTGTTATTATATTGCTCATACAATTGCACAATAGAGAGCAAATGGTGAGTTAAATTAGAGAGAGACATCTCCTTGAAAAGTACACCTAAAATTAAGCTCTCAGGAGTAATCGTGACAAAGACCTACTGCATATTAAAGGCTATTTTACTACTAAAATGTATTGTCATGTTTGTGTTTGTATGTATATATGGATTCTGAGCTATTGACTATATATTAAAAATATAGTGTGAATGTAATTGAAGCAAGAACTTATGGTCAGGTAATTTACAACTAAATAATTAAATAATCAACAAAACCATTGTACAAAACCATTTCAGCTAATGCAGTTCGATGATTTTATATAATTACATTTCCTTGAAAATCAAAGCTCATAAGTAAAAACAGAAATAAATCTTGGGAAACATTTGGGAATTTCTACTTTTGCAGAATAACCATAACGTCTGTTTTGGTGGAATTTCCCCTTCAGTATTTGAGAACAATAATGATTGAGATCTTGACAATACCCCACCCTACACAGCATGCATGCACATAGGCAAAAACTGGCATGCGCGCACGCACGCACACATATACATGCTGTGTGCACATACACACAGAGAAGCATATGACATATACACCCCCACCTAATGATGTGATTGATGATGATGGGGTCAGGGTGCTGAAGCAGGCCCGCCAGTTTCATGGGAATCTCCGAGAACCTCATGCGAGGACAGCCAAAAATCTGCACACCATTAGGTTAGAAAACAGAGCAAGCTGGACAAACTGTAGGCTGAATCGAGTATCTGATTATCTTGACAAGCAAAACTATGACAAAGTCAATATAAAAGGGTATATCAGCTCATCTCCTATATGGTAACATTTGACATGTTATAAACAATAAAAATTCCTTCTAAAGCATTTTCAATAGTGAGAGTAACATTGGGAAATGTACGCTTATTAAAGTGGTGTGTGTGTGTGTGTCCTGAATGCTGTTCCCCTACCTGTCTGAAGTAGCGGTTGCAGTTGATGTACTCCTTCTCATGGCTATCTTGCAGCTTGTTGTTTTTGATATAGAGCCACAGGGCCTGCATGATGCTGGCTCGCGTCTGGGTGTGCACACCCAGCAGACGTGCCAACCGTGGGTCCAGTTTGTACTGAGGGGGCTGAAAAAGAGCGAGGTAATGAAAACGGTGTTAAAGGGAGGAGGGTGGGAAGGGTAGGAGGCTGGTAATGAGTACATGTAAACAATGGTGCTGTGTAACCCAGTGGGTATTGTAATGCAAGTATGCGGCTAGCATTACTGGTTTCATTCCCAGTGGAGCATCCCACAGAAATGGTACTTTGAAGTACTTTGGATGGAAGCATCCACCAAATGGCAGATTTAATCAGTTGGGGATCTGTGGTCTCCATTTCCTTATATTGCAAGGGTTGATCAAAAACATATTCATGTTAACATTAAGAATTGACCCCAAAGCAGTTACATTAATGTACTTTTTATTTAACATGACCAATACACTACAGCAGTGTATCAGAAGAGAAATGACCGAAAGAAGCCATATACAAACAACCATATGTTAATTAATAAGTACAATTAAACCAACAATCAGAACTCGAAAAAGTGTCTGAATTGCCTTTGAAAAATAGTGCAAGAAATCAGTAGTTTTTTGTAACATGTTGAAAAACCTCTGGACATTGTAAACTCCATGAAACTAAAGCCCCTGCATGACTGCTTTCTCACTTCTTGGAGATTGTAAAGCTGCCTTCAACACACCTGAGAACTGGAAAGTTTCCACCTCGTAGTGAAACTGACGCTTGAGTGACGCAACCGCATTTTGGATTAAAAATTACTTTGGAATTGATACTTTTCAAAGGGCATTGATACTAAATTGAGTCGTATGTGAGTATCGAAGTATCAATACCAATTTCAAACCACCCATCCCTAGTGGATAGTCCTTTCCTAATTTAGCCGCACCCTCAGCAGATGGTTACTGTAAAATGATGATGGAGGCTTTTATCCGAACAATGGCTTTTATTTAAAAACTTGGTAACTTGGCACAACACGTTACCTCTCTCATTCCATATCCCAGTCTACTCTACACATGTCTCTGTATTACCGTAACTCTCTTAGTAACATTGCATGGTAAATGTTTACAAAAATGGGAAATAAGACGAACATAAAATGTAAAAAAGGTGCATTTTCATTTGTGAACTTCCAACTAATCCAAACACTGCCAAAGGGCATCAGCAGGGAGAGATACTGTAGAATTTAAAGTAATAAGAATTCACTAATCTACAGAACATTTCAACTAAAGACGGCAAAAACATAGCAGATTATTCACAGCCTGGTATGAGTCTCTTGTGAGCCAGCCGCTCTTTATATTGTGATGCGTGTCTAATGGTGTCTTTACGGTACTTACCCAGCATTGAGTCAAAGTAACTGTATTCTCATAGCGTTTGGTCAAATATAGCGGAGATACGCAGTCCAGATTGCATACAGAGCCACGCTCGTGATAAGAGCTGATGATCCATCGCATACATTTTTTTTCTGATTGTAAATGAGTGGAATAATTAGCGTGACTGAAAACTGTTGCAAAGAAAATGCAATACTTTGTTTGTTATTCCAGTCCACATGTAGAGAACGTAAAGCGGGGTCGGGAATGACGTAAAGTACGTCCGTAAAGCAGTTCTGCTGCTTTTTGGCAGCAATGGCGCTAGAAACGATAGATGAAACTACCTACCGATAGACATTTTTCTATCGTCCCACGATATATACCGGTACTGTATATTGTCATATCGAACAGTCCTACGCAAGATGACAACTGAGTAAATGGTGTGTGCATGCACACATACCTGGTGGTCAAGCATGAGCAGTAGGGTGCATTTGACGTTCACGTCACCGGGCCTTTTGACCTGGAAGCCATCCGTCTCCTGAGTGGTGGGCATTCTATGCCACTGACAGAAGAAAAAAAAAGTAACGTCAAAACGTATCTACAATGAATAGATTTCATCATATAATGAATAAACAGGGAAAAGTCCCTGTTTTATCCTATCCAAGAGAAAACTCAATTCGCCCAAGGTTATCGGACTGTATACAGGGGTTAATTTGGCCGGAACGATCCGGTTTTAGCCATATACATAAATATAACGTGATTCCTCTATGGTCTGCCAGTCTTCCCCCAAAATCTATATTCTACCATGGCGGTCCACCATGGTAAGATCATGAACCACCATGGCCGGCGCAGTGCTCACTCGACCACACAGGCACACCTCCGCCTTTCCTCATCCCTCCAGATAGCCTCAGGCTCCGAAAGGATTGGTTCCAAAATGTGAATGATTCCAGATGAAGTTAACTTTTTTGTCCATGTATTTAAAGTGTACTGACACAGTTGTATCAAATGCTTTCAAAAGTATGTTATACCTCTACCAAGTGGTTGTCGGGTCCATAAAGCTCCTTGTCAAGCTCAATTACCAGGCTCTTGAAGAAAGATGAGAACTTCCTCTTCTGCTTACCAGGCTAGGGATACAAATGACATGAGTGTGAAAAGACAGATGAACCAGACTGCAAATTAAGTTTGATTATTATGTTGTGTTGGTCTGTGCAGCTGCATTGTTGCATTGTTTTGGCTCTCACCAAATAGGGGTGGCTGAGCCTGGGGAGGCACAAAGCTGTGGAGAACTAGCAAAAGCTGTTGCAACCCCCACCCTCTCCCCAGCCCTGAGTAAGTGTGTGTTTGCGCAACATGGCCCCTCTCACCCCTTCCCTCACAACCCTTTATCTTTCTATTCTCACTCCTACACATGCCTAAACCACTGAGGCAGGGGGGGGTAACAGGAAAAATCCTCCTTTTTCATGTGGCCCCAACTAACACAATGAGTTTGAGTTTATGGAGGGAGAGGATACATGTCAGCTCATGGCACGTAACGGCCAGTGGTTTCAATTCCTTGTTTCAAAAAAGGGAACATGAGCTAGTGTGTGTGTGGGGGGGAGTAAACACACATCTGGTTGTGTGGTGTGAGCCAAGGACACGGGCCAACCAGGGCTAGAGTGACTGAATTTTTCAGAAACACAATAATAGAACCTGAAAAACAGATAATGCCGGGATCAGTGTGCAACAGGGACAGAAGATTTAGATGTAGGGATTGTGTTATTCACTTACATCCTCCAGAAGTTTGCCCTCCACCCTTAGCTCCCAGGAGGACACCTTCTCCACCTCCTCACCCTCAGGCTTGCCGGGGGTGTACGTGTTGGAGATGTAGACCCTAAGCTTGCGCTTTTGCTGTGGGATAGAGTATGTGGGCACACATTAAAAACATAGATATATAGAATCAGATTAATTTGGCGAGTAAACTTTTTAAAATTTCACTTGGTGAATGGTGCAGATGGCTCTTGGACAAGACATCATCATAAATTATACAACCGTTTAATGTTCTCTGCATGAGCCCCACAAAACGTTGTGATTGCGCAGGTATCTCAAAATATCACTTTAATTCATTATCTCAAAAGCTAACAGTATAATGTTATGGAATGATACCGTAATGGGCTTTTTGATGGCCTCCTGGATCTCCATGCGCTTGCGGGCGATGGTCTGATCCAGTTTCCTCTCAAAAGCCAAGAGGTCCATGTAGGCCTGGGACTCTGGGACCAGGTCTCGGATCTAAAGAGCAAACAGCGCGACTTCAGTATCAAGGCACTATGGCCAACCACAATCAAACAGGAAGATGAATCACATCTTTGATGGATCCAAGGGGTCAACGTTGTCTTACCCTCTGTGGGAGAACCTTGTCAGCCATCTTGCGTCTTTTCGCCCTAAAACATACAGGAAAGACAATATATGAGGAGTTAATTTCCAAAGCACTACATGTCCATTTTGGAAAGACATTAACTGAGATTCACCATGCACTATCTTTAAAGTATAGAGGATCCAGTTTGTACAAATATTGTTTAGTCAACCACAGACTTATGTTACCTATTGTCAGGCCGCCGTTATCATGCACCTCTGAGGAGAACTAACAGACACTCCAAATCCTTTATTCCTTCTGCTATCAGGCTGTTGAACTCGGACAGTAGTCATTTTACATGACTTTTCTTTTTCTTCTCTTTTAAGCATTGTACATGATATCATGTAACAATTGTTTTTATTATTGTAATTTATTACAGTCCTATTATTTATTACCTTCACCGACCTCTGTTTGTTTTTAACCTGTGTGTTTCTTGACACATAACATATTGAGCGTTGTTGGTGTGATTGTGTTCTGGTGAACTACAAATGAATTGCCCTTCTAGGGATCAATAAAGTTGTTTGAATCTTGAAAAAGTTTCATCATTTGTTTTAATTTTGTCCTTTCAATTATTTCTAAAAGTAGGTGTCACCGTTTGTGAACAAAACATTTCATATTTGTCATTCAACTGATCCTGCCATCATCAACCTGCGAAGCTACGAAGACAGCATAAAAAACCTTTATAAGAAATTGACCCTCCACTGACACAAGGAAGATGGAAGGAAATACCTTTCTTTTGATTATCAATTATTTGTGAAAACCTCATGCTGTGCTTTCAAAATCTTGGTCACTGGTATCTAACTCAGGCTGAGAAGCTCAGGCTTCCACTTATCATCACTACTGACTTAATAAAAGCATTTTTTCTCCAATTAAATTATACAGTTCTCCCTAATTATGAGTAAATTTAATTCTCACGCACTTTCATGAGAAATCAAGATGTCAATTTCAGCCCTGTGGTCATACTGAGCAGATAATTGTTATGAGATTAGAAGACAAGACTCCTTGTGGATGAAATTGTAAATACTGCTTCACATCATGGCTCACCAGATTAATGCGCAAGTGGCATCAATGAGCGTTTTGAAGCCAAAAATACCCACTAGTCTTTCTTGCTAGAGGGCATTAAGGGCATGTCATGAGATGCGCCTATCTCATGTTGAGGTCACTGTGTGATCTGATCTGTGCTTTTCGCTGTACAGCAGCTCAACATATAGACTGCAGAGGGAAAGACATCCTGGATGCAGAGTGATGTTGCTTTGTTGATGTGCCACAACAGACAAAACTAAAGCCATAGGAACATTGATGTGAATAAACATTTCCCCATATGTAGGAGTCGACTATTTTGTTTGTAATTTACCATGGTTGAAAAGGCCAGAAAGACTATTTACTATATTATTAATATGTAAATGAAGAGCATTTTATTGATGTTTGTGATGGTATAACATTATAAGTAGGGCATGAACCCCTGGAACAATACCAAGCAGAGGATACCCGGTAATCACTACAATGCAGCTTTGCAATATAAATAGCAATAAACACTCATCATAAGAGAAATAAGTACAACCAACACCAAATTCTCAGTGTCAAATAATAATTGTATTAGAGCAAAATATGGAAAAATGTGAGCTCAGTTCCTTTTAGTTCTGTTCAGTTTGTATAAAAAGAAAACTGGGTTTTCCCAGTAATCCAAATGAAAAATCAAAACAAGGAAGTAATTCAGCCAATCACAGTTCAACAGAGTTGCATCCATACTCAGGTCTCTTCAGCCACAACAACACACTTATTTGTTTTGCCCAAATTTTCAGCTGAAGAATAACTCCTGAAAACGGTAATAATATTGAACATGTGTTTTATAATTGCCGTTTAGTCTGATCTTTGGCAGTTTATTTAATACTAATGCAAAGGCTTTCAAATATAATTTTTTGATGTTCGGATTTACCAATTTTCACTGTAGAAATCACAAAGATTTCCCATTTTTATGAACACAAGAAGACTTTCAAAAGTATATTGGTATGGGATACTAGCCTTTGTATAACTTGGTATCGGATGGAAAAGAAAACCAGTGGTATGGCCCATCCCTAATTTCCACGCGTTGTTTCCTACCTGGAAAGACTCTCTCCAGTGTGTGCATGCCTTTGTTTTGTGAACCTCACATGACTGTGGGTGCGTTCCTTTTGGAACAGCCAGGTCAGGTAGCCGGGTGTTAATTTCAGGCCCTGGCCGGGGCACCTCCTGAGCGGTGAGGGAGGAGCATAGGCTATCTCTTAAATGGAGGGGGGGACATTTCCCGGCAGCAGGAGACAGCAACGTAAACAAATAACATGACATATCTGTCAGTAAGAACGGCTCCTCACCCAGCGAGACTCGGTTCCCATCGCTCCAACAAAAGAGGCATTCAAAGAATCGGATCGTTTGTGAAAGACCCACCCCAATCGACCATCCTCCCAATAACTGATTCTTGCTTCATGTGGATTTTGCTGATCACAGGCCGGCTACGAAAGTGCAGAGGAGACACAACCGCAACTTTTAAATCGATACTTTTCAAAAGGAATCAATACCAAATGAGTAATATGTGAGTATCGAAGTATCGATACCACAGTATTGATCCGCTCATCCCTACTTCACAGTACCGTTGTTAGTAAGGCTGCCTTCAAGACATCCCGGAGGTGGGAAACTTCCTACTTGTAAGTTCCCAAAAACAAAACAATCCACTTGAACGTTCACGATGGAGGAACTGGGAGCTTTTCACGTATAAATGCCCAGCTCCGCCACATTCAAGCGGTTTTGTTTTGGCCGGTAACCCAAAATGTAACAAGATTTACTCAGCTGATCTAATCTGATGCACTACGCACATTTTAAATACCCATTATATATTGTGTTACACAGCTTGAAAACAAGTTACATTTCAGCATTTAGCAGACGCTTTTATCCAAAGCAACTTACATAGCATACAGCCGGCGGAGGCAGCCATGCAAGGCACCAGCCTGCTCAACGGGAGCAATATGGAGTTAGGTGTCTTGCTCAAGGACACAGACAGATTTTTTTCTCCAGGAGGAACTGGACTCGAACCGCCAACCCTGCGGTTGCGGGGCGGGAACTCTACCCCTGAGCTACTGCTGCCCTGTTCTATTATATAAACAAACTTACGCTGCTATGTTGCTTATGTCGTATTTATCTGAGCTCCCGCAAAACTCCCAGTTTCCAACAGGGAACTCCGAGATAGGTGGCTGCATAGTTCCACAAGGAAGTGGGAAACTTCCCATTTATCAGAAGGCACCCTAAGAACGTCCGTCAGTAATTAGTCACATTTGACGGATTTGTTTCGTATATTCGGTTTGGCGATACACAAGATCAAGGAGGTAGAAAGAAGCGGACACTTCCACCCGACACAACCAAGGCAACAGACGGCAACCGTGGAAAGAGAGTAAAAAGGTAAAAGCTTAAACAACGCGAATGCAGCAACACACACTGGACAGGAGGAGAGCCATGGTCTGCATTTTTGTTGATATAAGTTGCCATGATGGTTTCTTGCATCACCATAACAAAGAGACATAGCGGGGCTGGTCTGTCTCACACCAGGTAAATGGAGCCATACCTTGATGATTTGATAGGCTAATATTCAGTGGTGTAGTGGTGTCTGGGGCTTGGCTGCTAGCTTGTCAATGTTA
>OMOT01061710.1:0-10131 GCA_900312575.1 Acanthochaenus luetkenii | reverse complement strand
CTTACTTCACCCTCACCAATGACATGGAAACAGAAGTGGACAACTTTCTGAAGGACATTCCACCACCGCTAAATATCAGCCCCACAGATTGGAGGAAAGTCAACGGAGGAATATTCTAGAGGCTGGTGAAGTTAGCGCGAAGCTACTTCTGCTACCCGGGACGTATAGGCCGCACCGGAACGTGTATTTTCAGCAGCTGGACTCACTGTAAACCGACTGCACACGACTCTGATCATGTAAATATGCTTGTATTGTTAAATAAAAACCAACAGGCTTGGATAGTTACTGCACTTATGTAGTTTAAGTTTGAAACTGAGGCCTGAGCTATCGTAGTTTGTTGCAGCTTTCTCATTTCAAGAGGGAATTTATTATAGCTTTATTTTCAAAAACGTTATTTGTCTTTATTGATCTATTTCGTAATCATTTAGCAAATGTACGTTTCTAATTAAGGCTCATATTATTTTTTTGTAACGTTATATGTCATAGACGATCGTGTTAGTCACTGAATCGCCTCGGAAGAGCGAGTGAAATTTCCCGAGCCTTATTAAAATATCATACGTAAACAAAACAGCATTCATAATTATGTTTGTTATGCCATGAAACAGATGTATTTATCTAATGTTTCAATAAAGCTTTGTTTGAGAAAAAAAAGGATCTTTTTTTAAAAGTTTTTTTTTTTGGTGTATCATTATCGATTGATCGATTAGTCGTTCATTAACTTTGGCGACTATCGGTCAAGGAAATTCCCTAGAATTTGCAACCCTAATAACAATCCTCCATTGACTCCTCTTATGCTGCATTGCTGAAGACTACCAAATAACAGTCAAATAGCCAGGTACCTCTTTGGGAACAGCTGATTCCTCTGAGTCAGAGGGCGTGCTGGTGACGGTGGCGGGCCAGGATGGACTTAACTCCTTCACTCCATTTTCCTCCTCCACTTCATTCAGGTTGTCCGTTACAGGCTCTGCAGCCCCATCACCATTTATACTGGATGAAGCACAGGGACAGAACCGCAGCAGTGATGGAGGGGGGCCATGGTAGATGACATCTTTAGTGTAGCCTAAGTCCTATGCTAAATCCAACACATGGCTTTTACATGGCAAGTAATGCAATGAACTCACCTGTAGTAGAGGAACTTTGACAGGATTGCTTTTTGATACCAGTGTTCTTTGCTCTTCTTTTTCCTCTGCCACTTCTGATCTATCAACCGCTGGTAGAACTCTTTTAGCCACGTCCAATCTCCTGTCTGCAACAAAACACACAGAAAGAAGGGCGCATACACTTTCTTAAAATGCATACTTAAAAAAGCAACTGAAAATTGACAAAACATATTTCAGGCTTCTACCTCATACACTTTCTCAAACCATCAGGTTACATAAAAGTGTCAATCTTTTAGCAACACTAAGTCAAGTTAAAGGGCCAGTCTAAAAGAACTGTCAGTTATGTATCTCAATGTGAAGTCAAATGGAAAATAAATGAATGTACGTATATCTTATTTAATAAACAATAAGAAACAAAACAAGATATTGAATTGATCATAAGCTTCACTCTACATACTTATCATCCAAACACTTCGCAGTCTGTCTATTATACGTAAAAAATCTAATCTTGAATCTTGGCACAAGTTTTTTATACAGGAATACCCACCCAGCCAAGACTATCTATACGGCGGGGGGCAATCCTTTATTTGAAAAAGGTCCTGCTGTACCTGAGAGGACCTCATGAAGAGCTCTTGAATGTCCAGCTCATCTAAAAGCAGGGTCCTCCCCACGCGGTGAACAGCCATACTGACATGGGACTTGCTGTAGGGGATTTTCAAAAGCTTCTTGATGTTCTGAAAGGGAGAGAAAACAAGTTAACATCAGCTCTATGTGCACATTTCAGAAACAGCTTTTTAACAGCTCCACAAACCTCTGAGTCTGATACCACGTCAACATCATCCCCGATAGAATCAATGAAGTCATACGCCATCCCAAAACTGCAAGAGAAGAAGAGGTACTTAATCACCATGTACAATATTTCCAAATTGTGATATGGAGACATCAATATGTCCTGAGTGCATCAAGATAGGCCATCTATTCAGCGAGTTTACAGCAAATAAAGGTGCACATAGCATGGTGCTTTCAGCCTCTAACACAAACCTAGACTCAACTTATTCACAAGACATTGCCCCCTCTGATGAGAACATCATCACATATCCTGTCCATTGTCCCACCCACACTAAAACATATATTACCTAGAGAGGCAAATACAGCACCATGTGTTTTGAATGTTTTTATTCATTACTCAACTGGTGATCGTCATTGGTAAATCACACCTTAAAGTATATCCCATGAACCTCCTTTAACTCAAAACAGTCTAGGATATAGGAGGGAGGGACATAGGAAAGAGGGAGGGACATAGGAAAGAGCTAGACCCAAGACAAGAGTACCATGAATGCCCCAAAGTAAACCCCACTGGAAAATGATTAGCACTGGCATGCTTTTCGAAGGCCAACATAAACATGACCATGGACAAGTAAATCCATTACTATATGTAATTTGAAGCCTTTAAGACTTTCAAGCCTTCTTACAAATAAAATGTTTCTTCTTTGAACAACGTAATTTTGTTATTATATCTTTCATTACATTAAATGTGAATACATATCATAAAACTGGGGGTCACCAAGTTCAATCATACAATATTGTGGGGGTCAGTATCGCAGCATTATACTTTGCTGAAGTTTTTTCCCACCACTAATGGGGCGGCCAAGGCGCCTTAGTGGTTAGAGAGACCGTCCTTCAACCAGTATCTGTCCTGTTGAAGTGTCCAAGCAAGACACCGAATCCCTACAAGCTCCTATGGGTGCTGTTCTGTACCTGACCCTGCGCTCTGACCTCCCAGAAAGGGACAAGCAAAAATAAGAGTTTCTCAAATGGGGATCAACAAAGTATCACGAGTAATAATAGTAGTAGTAGTGGTTGCAGTAGTAATGCTCATAATGTTACACCTGGAGAAAGGCTTGCTCTTGCTGCTGGACCCTAGCACCGTGGTGCCAGCGCTGCCAAGCTGCGGGTTCTCTCTCAGCCAGTTGGCAGGCGGCAGCTTCAAGTCTGTCTTCTCCTGCAGCAGTGCATAGCTGGTAGGAGGTGGGGCAGCAGAGTACTTGACCACAGCACGGCTCTTTACTTCATTGTTGCCCAGACATGCTTCCAATTCCTTCAAGACACACAGAGTTAGGCGACTTTACATCACGAGTGACTATTACCAGTTCACATCCATTCAGGGTTCACATCAGCCATCGGACAAAAGCTGGAAGATTTTGATGTTGGTTGCCAAGTCTGACAATTCCACCTAACGCTTTAGCTAGTAAACAGTTGTTGTGTTTATTGTTTGTAGCCTGCAGTACAACTCAAAACATGTCTGACAGGTCACTGTGGTTGGTGGACAACAACACAGCTTCAGACTCTGATTAGATTGTAACTGAAGCGTGCTTTCACTGCAGCGGCCAGCATCATACATGTGCCTCGTTCTTGGCTCAGTCGACTCACATGTTTGCTGCTTTCTCCACCACAGTTGGGGACACTGGCTTCTTCCTTGGCATAATCCGAGGGGGTCCCATGTTCCCTGTCCCCAGGTGACGCGCTCATACTGGACACGGTGCCGTTCAACCGAATAAACGTTAGCGCAGTCTAACAACAACACGACCAAGCCATGGCTCGGACAACCCACCCAGCAGCTAACAAGCCAGAAATGTCACCATAGGTCGCTACAGTTAGTAACGTAAGTTAGCTTGTTTGTTAGCCTAACAAGCTAGCTATTCGAACGAGCAAGGTTGACCCGCACTATATAGATTCAAATCTCTCTCTCTTGTTGTTGTGTTAGCGTCAATGTTATCAATGTTGTCAATTTAGCCGCAACTTAAATAAGGCAGCAGCTTCGCCTTCTCGTCTCGTTGTCAACAGCCAGTCGCTGCTGTTGTCAGCACCACACGTTAGTGCGAATAGCGAAGGAAGAAGCAAATACGAACTTCCGGTTTCAGGGCAACGTTGAAGCGTTTAATATCGCGATGCGATCCGCGGCTCTCGTCTGCTTTCAGCGTTAAGAACTTCCCTGAATTGTAGAAAATTATACAATAGCCGAATACATTTGGAAACAAAATGGATTATAAATGTCACAAAACAACATGTGAATGCGATTTACTGACCCGGAAGTACTACTATTGCGGTTCTGTTTCTAGAAGAGTGGAGTCTATTCTATTGTATTCTATTATATTCTGTTATATTATATTACATGATATGATATTATATTATATTGTTGCTCTCATTACACTATAGTATAGTATTGTTAATGTATTTATTCCAGTGTGATCTCTGATATTTTGTTATTCCGCTCTACCAGTTGCCCTTTACGCCTAAAATTAATGCTGTTTGGAGTTGTGCCGTTGAACTGTTGCTTCGACTTACAAGCCTGTATTGTGATTATTTTGTCTGCTCTGCTTAGGCCTTAGTGAAGCCATAGTCTTCCCTTTATTCTATGCAACTTATTGTTGATATGTTTGTTTTGTTCTTTTATTTGACAGTTGACATGACATGACATGATATGATACGATACGATACGATATGATATGTGGTGAAAACGTATCCCCGGATCAGGACCGAGAGGTAACTTCCCTCCATTTGGTAGTGTGGGTTTGTGTCCAAGTTAAGGAATGTCAGCTGATGACTAGGAGGAGTTGCGAAATTGCACTGCGAACAGCTCGTCGCCGTGCAGCACGCCTCAATCCTCAACTATCCTCTCCGACGTCGCCAGAAACACCGAGAGCGGAAGACGTGAACCCCGATTTGAACATATCATTTCATCCAATTTGTGGCAAACTCGTGCAGGTTGCAATGGAAAGCTGGAAAAGTCACGTGCGCGCAGGACTGCTACGGAGAGACATAACTCAGAAAGATCCTTATGATGGCGTCTTCAAAAGTTGTAAGATTAATGTTTTCTTACCGCAGCTATGATGGTGATGCAATCTGTCATCTTTAATCACTCTGTAAAATCTTGATTTGGTTTTTCTTCAGTGTCACAATTGGCAGAACGTTTCGAAAATCGCAAACACATTTTGGATGAGGTCCAGTCTGAGAGGTGAGACGTGCAGTATGTCACCTAACCCCATTTGTATTTGTTGTCCTCTGGACGTTCACGTTGTTTTAACCCCGTAGCTGTATGTTGTTTTCAGTGTAGAAGGAAGTGGGGTTGAAGTCGGGAATAGACTCCTTCGCCTCCAACTAAGGGAGAGCGAACACCTGACAGAGAAGGTGAGTTAGTTATGGAACAGTTCAGTAAAAAATGTGTATAACTTAATCTCCCATTAAGTAAAGAACGTGCACTTTTTGATGTAACCCTTATTTATGTACTGTAGGTTGGTCCAGTTGAGATCATTAAAAGAGATAATCGATTATCTCTTTTAATTGTAATAAACAATCTCGGAAAATGACAGTAAGATATTGTTTCCCTGCAGTGTTTTGTCAAATTCTCACATTTTGATGTGGGAAGTCATGGAGGAAGTGAAAGGGGAATCTGTGTTCTGACTTGACCTTTGAACTAGTGTGATTCCATTATCCAACTCTGTTGTCTCTCCCCTCCCCCCCCCAGCTGTCTCAGACCGTCTCTGACCTGACCAGTGTCCTGTATTTGAAAGAGGCTGAACTGCAGTACCGGCAGTCACAGTAAGTTGGTCAACCGGTGAATAACCACTTTTAAACAAAAAAGGGAAGTAGGTCCAGATATAAATATTTATAATGAAGTGTCAGAAGTACTACTGGTATGTCTGACGTTGTGATGGGTGAAAGCTGCCGTGGTGGGCGAATGTCGTTGGAAGTGCAGCACTGTCAATCTCAGTGAGTGGACAACTCCAGTTAGGCCTAAGTGAAATCTTGCGTGAAGTTGTAACACAGAGTTGTCGTGGTAATACTGACGTTTGAATAAAGCCTGAGGACAGTTTCCAGCTTCCGGATTGCGATCCTTAACACACCCAATAGGATGAGTTATTCATTGGCTTATATATGGAGAAAGTCATTCTACACTGACATTAGTCGCCATTTAAACTCTCATATACTGTCGCCTGGGTCTTAGTTGGTTTCCGTGCATCCAGTCACCGTCCTGCTGTCTCCCATAGTTTTGTGATTTATTACTTGGTGGCACTAAGTCGGTCTTGACCACAATGGGTTGGCATCACCCTGCTGCACACAGGACAAACTAGTCTACGGCTTAATGTAATTTAGAACTAAATAGCAGTATACTTAAGCCTAATTCTTAAACCACTAGGCTTTCATCAGTATAGTTGGGTGATGGTTAGAAGTTAGATCTCGTGAACTGTAATCCAATATCTACAAAGAGCGGTAAGTCTACTTCTATATTGAAATAACAATAAGAAATGGTGATTCAAAGTTTAAAAAATGACCACCGTTTCATTCATTGGCTGTTTCAGGGTGTCCCGCTACCGTCAAGAGGCTCTTACTCTGGCTAAAGGGAGTAACAACCTGAAGGCCACCGTTTCAGACTACGAGTTCACAATAGAGAGCCAGTGTAAAGAGTTGGCAGCCCTGCGTACGGAGCAGAAAGGGTCGGGGGAGGCGCTGGCGGAGGCCTGGAGAGAGAAAGAGGAACTCCTACAGCGATGGATGGAGGAGAAAAGAGAGCAGGCAGACCGGGTGAATAAGTACAACGACACACGGGAAAGGTAAAAACGGGTGCACGCCCTCTTTCGAACGTTTAATCTCTGTACTTCATGCGAAAGCTTGATGGTGCATCAAGGTTTTACTCACTTTGACCGACACGCAGCAGCATATTCCTTTGAGTAATGAGGTTGTCAGTGATCGGTTGCTTCTTTTCACCTCTAGGTGGCAACGTTTGTCCAGACGGCTGAACAAGCGCCTCCATAGGGAAATGGTAAAAACACCGTGTTCCCATCCGGACTAGCTCTCGGAGTGGTACAACAGAAACGTCTCCAGCGTCAGCCGTTCAAAGTAAGCGTCAGCATGGAGAGCGTCATGGAGTAGGTGCATACAAATGGTTTGATGTCGTTACCCATCTTCTAATGTGAACTAAAATGTGAACACCTTGAACACAGCTGGAGCAGTGTTGGGCTAACCCTACACACACACACACACACACACACACACACACACACTGTAGCTAAACGTGCTAATGAAAAACATGCATACATTAATTCCATCAAGTTAAACCATCCAGGTTTATAATGGCAGCTGCAATCTTCATGCACCTGGTCTGTTTCAGCCTGATCGTCATTGACCTACAATTGACATGACTTTATAGATGGTTTCTCCTCATCTGCCATGCTGTATGTTGCCATGTCTTCTAAAACATTTCATACGATGTCTCTGTCATGCTCATCTTGTCTTCAGGGAACAGTAATCAAACGGATAGACACCGGGGACAGTCAGGCAACAATTGTGTCCCAAATGTGGTCAAAGGTCTAATGTCTCCAGGACTTCCTGGAAACTACAGCGCTCCGCACAAGGATTACCGCTCTGTCCATTTCCTCGCTGCTGCCTCACTGTTGGAAAAACTA
Source organism: Acanthochaenus luetkenii (assembly GCA_900312575.1). Lineage (NCBI taxonomy): Eukaryota > Metazoa > Chordata > Actinopteri > Beryciformes > Stephanoberycidae > Acanthochaenus > Acanthochaenus luetkenii. Next base: position 2,567 of record OMOT01061710.1, on the reverse strand, counting down.
ATTCCATTATGCGTGAAGCCAGAAAGTGGCTCCTTGTAGCTAAAGTGTTGCCTTCTGTTCGAAACTGTTACGGGCACAAAAAAAGTCTTCATCTTTTTTTAAACTAGTTCAACAAATTGCCAATTTAAAGGTCCTGTATTATATGAATTCAAATGTACCTCTATTTATACACAGTACATATATGATCAAACATGTCCAATGAATACACTGTAAAGATTGTATTTTGTTTTGAGTGGTAAACTGAAAGTCATTTTCAACTAACTCCAGTATAGGCGTCTGCAACTGGACTTGCTCCTGATTGGTTCACCTCTCTAAAGAATCTCTAGTCAACTCGTTTAAATTGGAGGAGCTCGTGTTGTTGTCCAATCAGGGTCCAGTATTGTGACTGTTCGCCTGTGAGGACTTACTGTAGGCTTAGAATTCACCCAGTTTAACTATGTTAATTCAGTTCAACTTTTAACTGATTTGCTGAAAATCATTAACATGAATTTATTTTTCCCATACCCCAAGCAATAGTACATTTAGATCAAACAAATGTATGAAAACGAAATAAGATGGGACCTTTTTAAAACTTTTTACACATTTTAAAATGACAATTTGTACCATTTCACATTTCTCATTAAAATGGACAAACATCGTCTGCTATCCCAGATGCATATTTACTGTATGTTATCATTGTATTGAATAAGGTGTGCTGTTGTTTTTAATGTTACACTACGCGTTGTGGGAAATAAAGTAACCGGTGCCAATGTCCAGCTCTCTGAAGCATTGTTTGTGTCGTGTCTTGTTTGCCTGTCCTGTCACTTCACCATCCACCCAGAGATCACCATCACTTCCTGACAAAGCTGTGCTCGTTGTAAATGTCAAACACATGTCCTCGGTTGCTAAGCTGCAGAGGTCCTGGACTAAGACAGCCCTGGTTACTGATGGGGGACAAGTCCTCCACCTGTATTTTCAAAGTAAAGTTCCAACTTTTTGGTGTGAGATCAAATTCCAGGTGGTTTGTGTGCGGCATGTTACCATGGTCACCAATGCTGCTTTGTGGTTGCAAGACATGTGTCGGGGCGACGCGCAGGCGCAGTATCGGGAGACGTCTGTGGCACGTCAAAGGTCATCGCCACGGTAACCAGCCGGACGCTTCTGACCGGTTTGTTTGTGTTTCCGGGAAGACGGCTGCTGAACACTGTGATATGTTTGATTTGACAGAGGAGCAGGACATTTATATTGATTATTGATTATATTGCGGAGGAGAAAAGGGAGTGTGGGGGAACAAGGCGGCACTCTACATCTTTTGGTTTTAATGGCCTACTTTGAGACAGACAAGCTGGTGATGAAGGGCTATAGAAATACATGAACTTGAACTTGAACCGACATCGGGATCGCGCCATATATTGATCCAGCCAGCCAATGAAAATGTAAGACAATCGATGACGACACGTACTTTTTGTTACGTCACTTTTGTCGTCAGACACGGGCGCCTGTGCGTCAGGTGTAACGTTAATCCAGAAGGACTTCAACGTCATCATCGCAAACTGGTATCAAAATGGTCAAAGGCGGCAAGCGGTATTCTTCCATGAGCAACGACGGGACATGGGTGAGGGACTCCGTTCAGATCTCGTGTCGCGTTGACAACAGTTCGAACCTGGACACACGACTATCTCTCTTTCTTCTTCACAGTTTTATCATGATTCGCCAGGAAAAGACGCGAGAAGCCGCGAGGCTTGCACAAGCGCCGGGACCGTGCTGACTCCGGGTCAGTCGTCATTGCCCCAGGCTTTGGACTTCAGGCGCTATCCTAAGTGGAGAACCGAGCAGGTGCGTCTGTAGGCAGCGCCGTGTCCCCGCCGTCTGTCGTTTACTCCACGCTTCTTTCATTTGGCCTTGCAGTACACTCATTGCCCAGAGCGTGTCGCCCTTTTTAAGGGCTTCATCTCTTCCAATGAAGAAAAAGCCCAGGGGCCTCACTTATCAAGCATCTTAGAATAGGAGCACTGATCTAGGATTAGTGGGTAAGTCACATGACCTTATACTGTTCGCTGTGACTTAAAAGCCAATCTGGTCCCAGATCAGCACTATTCTAAGATGCTTGATAAGTGAGGCCCTGTGTTCATTTCATCCCATTGTGTTGCATTGTGTTCAGCTGGTGTGTTCCACACTACACCGCCCTGACAATCTGACTTTTGGGGTTTTTAACTCACTAGTTTCTTTACAGAAATCCAGAGAGTATCCATTCTCGGCCCACGACAACAGACATGCGTTAAAAGACAGCATCACTGTCTTCACTCTTGTGAGTATGAGGAGGAGGAGGAGGGTGTTGGCAAATCTTCAGCTCCAGCACACGGAACAATGATTATTACTGTGGTATTCTGCAGGGTGTGGGTCGCAGGGCGTGTCCCGGTGTCCGCAGACAGCATAACTCCCACTTCTGCCTGTGCCACGACGGGGCTGGCAGTGACACCGGAGAGACCACGGCCTACCAGACTGAGTATGTGGACAAGCAGGGGGTTGAGGTCGCAACCAACGCCAGGCGGTTCCCCAACAACCACCAGCAGAGGTCTGCAGAGGCC
>OMOT01061655.1:0-13202 GCA_900312575.1 Acanthochaenus luetkenii | reverse complement strand
CCACACACACACCCACACCCCCCCCCCCCCACCCCCACACCCACTCACACACTCACAACACACACACACACACACTCTCTCACACACACACACACACACACACACACACACACACACACACACACACACACACACACACACATTTGTACAAGTGGGACAGGTGTTTACTGCTATCTGTTATCTATATATTTGTATTCGTTTTGATCAGCTCCAACTATAGTCAGATGCTTTGCCATGAATGTAATATTGATGCAATAAAAGCAAAAAAGAGGAAAAACTAAATGATGGACAAGCCACATTCTATGACTAAGATTCCCAGCAGTGTTTGACATCGGCGAGCCAAAATGCTGTGACTCGTGCCCAGTGGGCTCCCCCAGGGAAACTCATCATTACACATGGAGTAGGTAAGTCATCGTCTTTCCCCTCATGCTCAGCAAGAGCAGCGTAAACAAACGTCAACGTTTTGTCCATCATGATTCTACCATGTGGTGGCAAGTGGAGTGCTGAGGTATTATGTCTCTGTGGGGGGAACGGCCTCTTCCCCCCTCGTCACCCCCTGACTGCAGCAGGGGGGGACGGACAGACAGAGGGGGTCTTCCTGTGTGGGCTGAAGCAGGATATCCTCCGGTCCGTCCAGTCCGTCTGTCCCTCGCCCTTGACCCGAGGACATAGTGACCTGCCAGTGTTCTGTCGCTCTGCGTGGCAAGACTGCAATGTAAACAAGCATAATAGGACATACAATGTATTTTCAGTCATCTAAATACACATGTTTGATGACATTAATGCACTTTGTCTGCTAGTTGTAGCAATATAACCTTTGTTGGTTTGAAAATTAAAATCCACTCCTTTTAAGAAGAAAATGGTACAGTTTAAATGGCATCATAAAGAAAATAATTTGGGACAATTATTTCGGGTGGCTATATTTATGGTTCACTTAAATAAGTAACTTAAAGTATAGGAAAAGATCCAGACATCGGTTACTGTCTTTTGGCTAAAGGCCTATTAAGTGTAACTGTCTAATTTGCTAGCTGCTTTTCATGAGACGTACACCAAATAAAAACAGTGACAAGCTAAGCTTAATAATGAAGTATTATCTTAAAACTTAAGATACGGTAACTAACTCTACTAATACCTTGAAATATATACACACATTGTCTTGAATCTGGCCCCAGGACTGTAATGGAGGGTAAACCCACCTGAACTCAGTCAACTGGCCTTTTAAAGCTGATATGAATCTTTGATAAATCCACAGATCTAGTAAGCACTGATGTAGGATATATGAAAACGGGGTCTTTTCAATAATTAAAACATTAAAAAGAGGCGTTTGTGTCCGTTTATATTAGTGGTTCTTCACCAGAGGATGATTCAACTTCCTTTTTATCGATCAATACCTCCATGTCAGAAAGATGTAGTATACGAAGCACTTCATTTTGCTTCAACCCGGTTCCTCCAGTGGAACAGCACAGTAGCCAGTCGTGAATGTGTGTAACTGTATTGCTGAAAAAAAGCACCTGTGCTCAACTCTTCCTGTATAAATAAAGGTTCAAAATGTGTTGTTTGTCACAGACTCCGTGTTGAATTATCAGCAAGGAAACTGAAGTCTGGGCAGTTTCTTTGCTGCTCCCTGCTATTTCCTGGTCCGCTATCTGTGAAGCTTTGCTGTTGGTTCAACCTCCTTCCTCAGTTTACCCTGGACGCTGTGTCTAAATGGAAACCTTTGCATCAACTCCAGCCTTGTTTTTTTTCACACGCATATCTAACAATAGCAAGCGTGAGTTGAGGACGTGAAGGAGAGAGCTGTGCCAAACATATGCCACAGCCAAGTGATACGTCTTGTTATTGTAGCCAGCAAAGCGTATATGTTTAAGGTACAACATGCAGAGGTTGATTCTAGCATCCACTCGAGGCCAGTGAGTTAGCTGCAAGCTTCCTGATACAAACAAGACGAATGACAGCTGAATGGCAGCAGGGTAGGGAAGCTGTCCTTCAGCCAGAAGGCCCGGGTTCAAACAACTGTTACCGCTCTGCTGAAGTGTCTTTGAGCAAGACACTGACCTCTACATCACTGTCAGTCTGATGAGGTATATGACATATGACCGAGGACACGTCAAGAGAAAAAAGATGCTACTCACTTTTGGGTTTATCAAAAAGCGTTTATTATTAAGTCATAGTAATGTCACACAAATTCACAAAGTGTTTAAGACATGTCTGGCTCAGTTTGGTGTGTGTGTGTGTGTGTGTGGATGCAAGTATGACTGTGAATTCTCTTAACAGTGCAGTTATAAATAAATGACCACAAAGAGAAGGAAAAGGGAAAGGTATATTGCAACAGGAAAATAGAATTCTCATTTTAAGACAAACTGAAAAAAGAAAGTTGGTCAAAGAGAACATTTAGCACCATCTATCCCGTTATCATATTCCAACAGATATCGTAAAATAATTAAAATCTCATCTAAAAAGCCCACTACGGAATTTAAAAAAAAACTTTAAAAAACCTTTCAACTAAATTACAATTTCTCAGAAACACTTTGGAAAATGTCATTTTGTTTTTCATTAATGAGCATACAAAGACAGCATTCCGTTAGTCATCTTCTCTACGTGAGCGGTGTGCCTAGCGTCTACAGGAAAGGTGGCGTTATATATTCAAGATAAAGATATCATTTAATATATACCAGAAGAAAAGGGCAGGAGTCATGAGAGGCAAGCACCAGAGAAACAGCCCCCACCCCCCATCCCGCGGACACACTACCCCCACATTTCAGTTCATACAGAGCAATCGGTCACCATAAAAAACCTCTCAAACTTGTACAACCCTATCAAAAAAGGGAGAACATTGATATCCAATAAATAGAAGAAACATTTTAAATAAAATAAAAATGTACAATGCAAGAAAAAAGAAGGAAAAAAAACTCCAGGAAATACTAAATCTGCATACTGGAACAAAACAATCAGAGGTACAATACACGATAAACACCAGATGATGATCTTTTTTTTGTGTGAAGATAGATCATACAGAAATGGAAGAAATTAACAAAAAGACCTGATGATGTGCTAGAGGTGTGACAATCTTAATCTCCAGAAGAAATAAAAGTATAAGATTTACAACACATACAAGATTCTGAAAGACAAAATGAACCCCCCCCACCCCAAAAAAACCCCAACCAGTCTTTGAAACCCGTATGTTTTGAAGCATTCCAAACAATTGTATTTTTTAAAATTCTTAATGCTTTAGAAAAATTTTCATATCTCTATTATTAGTATTTTTCTTTTTCTCTCTTTTCTAAATACAAGTGACAAGGCCAATGTGGTATATATCTAAGCTGATCTAGTTTAGAAAAAACAAAACAATAAATTATTTAAAAAAAACACAAATAAAAAAAAACAGCACCCCACAAAACAGCATGTACAAATTTCAGTATTCAAGACGACAAAAAAATGTAAATCAAAGTTTACTGTCTGGTACTGACAAAAACATGCCATTGAAACCATCAACGACCCTCCATAGTTTGTTCAATGGCAGCGCCAATTGCCTCCTGGTTTTCAAGTTCACTGTTGCCAGGGTTTCTGGTCGAGAGCACCATCTGAGAGTAAACTGGCGTTTTATTGGCGGCTTTTTCTTCTTCTGTAAACAGTGATGATGAGTAAACTGGTATTCAGCTGGCTGTTCTGCAAGTATTAGCAGTAGTAGTAGTACTAGTAGTAGTAGTAGTAGCAAAAATGATCTTAAATAATGAAGGGAAAGTTGAAAACCAAAGTGAAACGGTGTCTTTTGTCCTGGCTAGCAGGAGTTTTGGTTATGGCTGAGGGGACGCAGGTGGGGAGCTCTGTCACCGGGAGCTGGAGGATGTGGCCTGGTGAGACGAGACAGACGAGAGACAAGTTAGACATCAGATAGGCGGCAGCATTAAGTTACAGACACACATAAAACAATTTACAACATACATTGAAACATTTACAAATTACAACAAAAAGCCCTTTTCACCCATCTCAGTATGGGCACTGAGGACAAATAGTAAGTACACAGTTATATTCAACACTTCTCTCAACAGAGAAGTGTTGAATATAACTGCACAAATAAGGACGTAAAAGCCTCTGAAACTGCATTTAGACCACCATGTAACACTAAAACTTTCCACAGAAACCAAAATCAAAATTAAATTATTTTATACCCGACTTCGGATAAGCGGTTGAAGATGGATGGATGGATGGACGTCTTTAAGCAGCAGAATAGATATTGAACAAAAGGCCACTATTAGCCGGATATATCGGTCTAACCCTAATAAGAACCTGTTATTACCTGTGTTTTTTTTGATTGCCTTCCCCATTTCTGGCATTGTTCTGCCAATTGCTGCTGTAACACCTGAATTTCCCCTAGGGGATCAATAAAGTGCAATCTAATCGAATGCAATCTAAGAACATGGCAGGAAATGATAACAGGTTGACATGCCTGTATGGATGTAAACCACAAACATGTGGAACAATCCGAGACGCAATATAGGCAAAAGACGATCAACATATAACAGTCTGTAGGGGGCTTCAATCTGTGAAAGACTTAACGTATCTCCAAACATAATCAATCTACTAATCATATGCGAGTATATAAGGTTACTTTCTTCATGTTTGTACTCTATACATCTCTGCTTACCAGGGTGAAGGTGTCGTATGTGTTCATGAGCTCCTCTATGCGGTACTGCTCCAGCACCACCACGTTGGTCAGGTTGGGGCTACGCTGGCGGGCGCAGTCCTCACAGTGAACCACGTACGTCTTCCTATTGCTGTTCTCACTGGTCACAAACAGCAAGTTGAACACCTCCAACTGGGACAGAGGGACAGACGAGAGAGCAGGGAAATATAACAAGAAACAATCAAAGTGCTGTTGAAGAGAAGAATACCGTCAAGTGGGAAAGACAAAAACAAAGCCAGAGAGAGAGAGAGAGAGAGAGAGAGAGAGAGAGAGAGAGAGAGAGAGAGATTAGTGATAGAAATCGAAAGCCACTCACATCACACTCGTTGCAGTAGTAGGCAGGCTCGTCCTTGACGCGACTCTGGTAGGATAGCTTCTTGCCTGTGGCCACCAACTGGTCCCGCAGGATCTGAATGTGCTTGATGGACTGCAGCAGGCAGTGTCTGGCAGGAAGGGGTGGAAGAGAGACCGACGTCAACATGAGGAAGCTATCAGGTTAAAGGCCTTATCTGGAATTGATCAACATTTTGTCTATATAGACTTTGACTTGTAGATGGACTTTTAATCTTGTAATTGTGACTCAAAATGCAGATTCCTCATTATACTTTGAGAATGACAATAAAAAAAAAAATTCTGTCTCCTGTTTTTTCAAAGGCAGGGCTACCCTTTTGTTTATACTGGATTATGGATTGGGGAATCCTTTCATCCTATCAGAATGACATTATATATGTTGAATATGGACACATGATTTACAGTGGGATTTGTAAAACTGTTAAATGTTAAAATATTTTGTATATGATGAAATTCTCAGATTTGTGCTATTTATTTAGGCAAAATTCCCCATAAAATAGCCAAAAAAAAGACTGCAGGAGAAATTTTTTGTTCAGAAGCAGCAAGTAAAGTTTCATGGTGATATGTAGTAGTTAAGGCCAAATTATACTTCTGCGTTGAAGCTACGCCGTAGCTACGTGTGAGCATTTATAGTTCTGCATTGGTGATTCTACGGTAGACCAACGAAACGCTAGATGGCAGTGTCGTGCTTTGTTAGCACGGAAGTCATAACAACAAGTTTTAGTGTTTACATTATCTGAAACTCGTGTTCTGGGATATTTCTCGCCACAAATTCAGTGGCATCTTGTAGTCTTTATAATTCGGAGATGAGGTGTACGACAAATGAATATATTTGCAAACCTGCTCAGCTAGGCTCTCTTCAATCTGCTCCACGTTGTCTTCACTATCGGCCGACATCAACCGGATACAGGTAGGAGGAAATACGAAGCGGGCCAATCACAGTTCTTGCATTCTTGCGTCACCCTACGCACAGTTACATCTTTGGAGAGGTGCACGTAAGCTACGGCGCCACTGTAAAGACCTAAGGCGTAGCTTTGATGCAGAAGTATAAATTACCCTTTAGGTTGAACTTTTTTTTGTTGCATAACACAGAATATGTCACTTTGAGAAAATAGCCATTAAAGATTGTTTTTGTTTTTTTATAGCTAATTTTGTGCTTGGTGTACTTGATGAAGCTGGGATAAAAATGCATCAATTATTTATCCTCTTTTGATGATTGTATATTGTATGGGACAGTAGTTATAGAAGCCACATGTTATGCCACAATTGACCAAAATCAGCCACATCGCCATTTTCACCTGTGGTGCCTCGCCGTAATTTTTATGTTGGAGATGGGGGAGACTCTGCTCTTGATTTCACATGACAGCCTATGGGGGTTGATGAACTTTGTAGCTGCAATAGTCATTTAGTCATTTAATAGTCACCACTAACTGTTTTGGTTGGTCTTGTCATTAGTCAGCCTGTACTCACTTGATCATCTTGTAGGTGTCTGGGTCGGTAACCTTGACAGTGCGGGCCACGTTCCAGGACACGTGGATCATGGGGACAATGGACTTGACCTTCTTCACCACGTTCCACTCAAACCTCTCTAGGGCCAGCTGGTACTGGTAGGCTGCAGAGACATATAAAGCAATGATGAGATTGGAGATTACAACTGTCTTCAATTTATTTTCTCAGTGTTGCCGAGAGTATAACTTGAGATGTAAATGGCGTGCTGCATGGCCAAGGAGTTTAGCCCAGTCGTGGTCACTGTAAACCCCATCTGATCATAACGTTCTGATTCCACTGAGTGTTCTGACACAAGTGTCTTTAGATAATGGAACATCAAGCCTCTTATTGTGCCCGAAGTAATTTCTGTTTCTACTCACTGGTATTTGTTAAGTAGTTGGTGTACTACTTACCCTGGAGAGGTCCGACGTTCCAGGCGATGTTGTTACACCAGCCCACGGCCTGGACCCAGTGAACAGTTCCAGCGTTGATCCACACCAAGTCTCCAGGCCGCTGGATGAAGCGGTACACAGGGATGTTGGCGTTGTATAGGTCCTCCAGGACCGGCCACCAGGACCCTGTCAGGTAGTCCACTCCATGCCTGAGCAGAAAATAAGAGGGGAAAGAGTAGCATTAGAGCTGTGACGTTTGTGTGAAGAAAACATTGGACATAAATTGAAGTGAATATGGATTTTAGGTTTTGGTTAATGGAAAAATGTCCTATCTGACCCGTGCACGCCTTGGTATTGGTTGTTTGTAATGCTGGTGATTTAGTAATTGAAGCTTATTCTACGGTTGCACCCTGTGTAAGTCACCCAGGATATGAATGTCAGCTAAATGCTTAAAATGTAAATGTAAAACCGGTTGGGTGATGTTTTTTAAACAAGATCAGCTAGAGTTTTCAGATCTGACCCTGTCCACTCACTTTTCACAGAAGTCATTAATAGCATGCCAGTAGTTCTCATGGACGGAGAACCACTCACAGTCCCCAGGGCCGATGTTGACGTTCACCGAGCAGAAGTTATTGTTCTCCTGGTGACCTGTTGGATGCGGAGGACATTAACTTTAGTCATACGCATAGTAGGGGAGAACAGGGTAAAATTTGCCCGTTTTTGACATTTTTAGCTATTGCGGCAAAAATATTTTTTTATTTCAAGCAACATTTGCTATGTATACCGTACTTAAAGTTGTTGCGCATCCATGGAAGTGGAAAACATTTTCTGTAGCTAACAGAGTTTTAAAAGTACAACCCAACAACTTGTCCTAGTGCTAGTGGTACATTTTACCCCACAACCACCATTTTGAAAACACTGCTTCACACAGTAACCCACGTTTGTGGCCTCATATTGTACCTTATATGGCCATAAACTATCATATAATAAAAGCCTAAAACGTATCTACTTCCATTTAGATACAAGAATCATGATATATTTATGATGATGATCAAATTGGCTCATAAACCATTTTCTCCATAGGCTCTCCTCCATGACAGATTCAGGGACATTAATTACTTCCTAAATCTGTGATCACATGAGTCATTTTGTGTATGGCTACATAGACAGAAGGGGTGGCTCAACATACCCCTTTCTCCCCTACATGGATTTAACAAAACTGCACTTCTAAACTAATCTGCAAAGCATTAGCATTATTTTACTGGGACACGTGTTGTGGAATTAAAGACATCCCTCACTAGTCACCCTTTTCAACATGCTGATCACATCATAGTGTAGTGGCAGTGTCCCTTACCAGGCGTCCGGCTCCCAGGAACCTTCATGTAGAGCTGGACAGTGTTCATGCCTAAGATAGTGTGGCCCACATGGCTCAGCATGTTGCCACTGGACGCTACACGCATAAAAGCTGGCAGCTTCTGCAGCTCCTGTAGCTGGGGCTTCCACCTGAGGAGGAGAGACAGCAAGTTGTAACTTCACAATCGAGTTTTATCCTTAGAGATGTTTGAGGATTAGCTGCCTAGAAGTAGTCATGCACAGTTGGCTATGATCACACTGCAGTGTTGAGACACGGCCACTAGGGGTAAATGGAACTTGTGGAAAACCAGTTTGAAGTCCCTAATGCCATTATGTAACAGTGCTCACCGCTTGGGATCTGACAGATCAATGTTGGTGCCAAATTTTATGATCTTCCCCACTGGTTTCTGCTCACCACTGTGGGAAGGAAAACATTAGAGCATTACTACAAATGGCAACACTTAAAGGTTCACACCTAGCAGAAGTTTGCTTGTGTGTCCTTACTTGCTGCTCTCCTTCGAGCTGTCCTTGCTGGGCGCGTCAGGACTGTTGGATGTCTTCTTCTCTTTCTCCTTTTCGTCATCATCATCCTCCTCCTCATCACTGCCTTTCTCCTCCTGAAGACACAGATCACAACATGGCTGTGTTGATCAGCTGGATCACAACACACCTTACGACAGATCGCAGAAACACAATAATTCCTGTCCTTCACTGACTCCCTCTGACACAACAAACCACAACATAGTAGTAGTACTAGTAGTAGTAGTAACAATAGTAATAGTAGTAGTAGTGGCCAGTGATGTTCCTGTAATCTACACCAGTTTGATGCCACTATCATGTATACTAATAATGTATGGCATAAAGATCTATCTCAGCCTAAAAAGGTAGGCAAACTATTCCACAAATAAATAGGTGAGTAAACTGAGTTTAGGTGGGTTTACCCTCCACTGCATCCCTGATAGTGGTGATAGTACTGGTGGCAGTAGTAGTAGTAACAGCAGTGGTAGTCATGGTGGTGGTGGTAACAGTACTAATAATAGTAGTAGTAGTAGTGGTGGCGGTGGTATGTAGAGTCCTTTACCTGTAGGCTCTCCTGGAAGCTGGAGGCCTGGTACTGGGCATATTTTGCGATGGTGGTATGGGAGCGGCTGCTCTCACAGGGCCAGGTCTGACCCGTCCCAGTGGAGTCCCAGTTCTCATCGGCAGGCTGCTGCACCTGAGTCCTCACCTCCACTGCATGCTCTGCATTGGCATCCACCAGTGACTTGGTGGAGAACAGGCCCAGGTCTGAGAGAAAAGAGGAGATAACTTTTAGAGATACAATTTTTATTTGATAGCAATCAAAGAGCAACAGGAAAGACGAGAGGGCAATCTGAGGCAACTGAGCCAACATGATGACCAAGATTATTTCTAAATGCCACAGACACAGACTTTCTCATTCCTTTCCCATCTCTCTTTGATTCAGCAGTGCTTACCATATGAGTATTAAGTGTAAATATATGTAATGTGAGGTATTTACTAGTCACTGTATGTGAGAGTAAACGTACTGAGTCGTAGTGATCCGGCCAGGCCCCTGATGACGGTAACAGGATTCTTAGGGTCTGTGCAGAACTGCAGCAGCACAGGGGAGAGAGCATCCCTCTTACTCTCCAACTAAACAGAAGAAAATTAACATGTCAATGCACAGTAACACTATCAGTTTCACTTTATTTGGGTCCATGCACAATAAATCGCCACAAGAGGACAGCACAGGCATGTTTTGGCATCTATTGTATCCCCAGATGGCACTAAGGAAATTTGATCCCTGCCCTGGCAGTACTACATGATCTAACATTTTAAAGCCATGGACTAGCCGACTAGTAAAATTTCCATTACCCCCATTTATCATGAAAGACCAATAAGTCAAGAAGAGCTAGTTTATGAACATAATGTAGTGCACATGGTGACTTACATAGATGCTGGGTGTAGGAGGGTTGAGCTTCTCTCTGGGAATGGGCTCCTCTGAGGTCATGATGGGCTTGACGGAGAAGGCTGGGAGCAAGTAGGATTCTTTGAACTTCCCTTTCACCCGTGCACCCCTAGAAGAACAGAAAGAGAACATGTCAACAGATGCAACCAAGAAACACCAGAAAACATCTGCCTGAGGTTTTAGCAAGTAACTATTAATACCTCATCACTCTAGGACCATGGTGGGGACATGCTTATGAGTCGTCTACTCTCCCATGATTGCAAAGTAATCTTTCAGTTTGGTAGGGCATTTTTACTTCTTAGCACACACGTCCATCAGAGTTCAAGAGCAGGGGATTGGCCGTCATTAACGGTATTAACTTTTGTTCCCTCTTTAAAAAAAAAACATATATCTGTAACAGCAAACCAGCAACATGTTGTAAAAAATGTGATACAAATATATTACTATTATCTGATTCTACTTTCCTTTGTTCATAGAAATCTTGGGAAAGTGATTTTTAGACAGGTAGTAACAATGTGTTGCAGACTACAGGTCCCAGAGGACTCAGTTTTGATGGCTGCCTATTCATGAATCCCTGAGGTCTGAGCCTGAAAATGTAACCTGTTCTACAAAGTGAAAGATAACCTCAAATGTATTTCATACAGGTTTTTACAACCTCTCCCCTTTTCCCTTGTTCTGCATTGAACTCACTTGCAGGCCCTGATGATTTCACTGGCGGTGTTCGTGATGCTGATGTCCTCCAGAGGGATCCTCTTCTCCTCCACCTCCGAAGCGATGAACGTCTCCCGGTCCCCACTCTCAACTTTGATCAGGCGGATCTTCAGCTCCTTGGGCGGTCCATCCGACAGTGCCTTCAGTTTCAGGAAGTCTGTGGAACCTAACGAGGAACCGGAGGATTCAGTGTCTTTTTTGCAGCCGGAGGACCCTTCTCCAGAACTTCTAGAGCTCCATTCTGCATGCTCTCCTTCACTGGTGGAGCCGGCACTGGATGCTTCTTTGCGTTTCTTTTTATCTGAGTCAATGCGAGCCCGGTTCTTCTCACGCAGCTCCTTGCTCTGGAGGTCAAGGTCACAGAGGATTCTACGATCCTTCTTCTCCTTGTGGCTCTTGCCATCCTTGTGCCGCTTGTGGCTGGAGCTCAAGCTGGAGCTGGAATGGGTGGAGGAAGATGAGGATGAAGAAGAGGACAAGGCCATCTCCTCCCTCTTTTCTCTGTGCTTCTTCTTCCTATCTTTTCTCTCTTCATACCTCTTGCTGCTGCTGCTACTGTGGCTGTGACCATGCTTCTTCTTCTTCTCTTTTTCCCCATCTCTGTCCCTATCCCTGTTTTTGTCCCTCTCTCTGTTTCGTTCCTTCTCTCTCTCGGGCTTGTATCTGTTCTCCAGCTTGGCATGGCTGGTGGGTTTATCAGCGGAGCTCTTGTTGGGGAGTGACTGCCGACTAAGCATGACCTCGCAGCTCCTGCCCAGCTCGGCCAGAGAGGACTCCGAAATGGTGGTCAGCTTTTCCTCATCCTTGACTATCTTAACAGGCTCTATGGAGGGAATACACTCCCTTTTAACAGAATCTATCATTTTGTCAGTTGTTTCTCTACCATCCCTCCAGATATCAGCCTCCTCTACTGTCAGTTTCTTGTTTTCTGCCAAAGGAGTTGGGGAAGACTTTAGAGGTGGGACAGCTGGACTGAATCCCGGATGATTGGTGGAATCTGAAGTGGGGGAATTGCCCTGTTGCTGGTGGCAGATGTCTAGTGAAAGTGAAGAGGAATATTTCACCCCAACCAAAGCAGATGGAGGGGGTCTTCCAAAAGGCCCACCTCGGTAAGTGTACTTCTGGCTCTCTAGGACTGTTGCCAGGGACTTGAACATGCTATTTACCCCCGTCTGGTGAAGGTGGGGTCTTTGGGGTGGTGGAGAACAGGAAGGGGTCTCAGACTCATCTTCATCCTCCTCCTCATCAGCCTCACTTCTAGCCGCCTCAGGGAGGCCATAAAGCTTAGCCAGGTCACTGTGGCGGTAATTGGTGTTTGCTGATCCCATTCCCCTATCCAATGACTGTTTTGGGTTCAGAGGGATATTTGGAGAAGCTTTGAGGCAGTCCTCATCCTCCTCATTGAGAGAGGACGTCCGGCTGCAAGGGGATGCCAGAGAGCCTTGGCGGCTGAGCACGGGAGGGCTAGCATGGGGGTTGGATCCAAACTCTTCCTGGTTTGACTGATGCTTGGGCGCTGGGATGAGGTCTGGGGCGCACAGGTAGCTCTTGACAGGCTGGACGCTAGGGGAGAAGGTGTCAAGGAGACCTCTGGATCCTGTCTTGTCATTGCTATACATCTCCTCTTCTTTTTTGATAGATTCATCCAGCATTGCCATAATGTTAGCCAGACCATCAGGGAGCAGTGTGGACAACTCTGAGGGCTCCTCCTCAAACTGAGCACTGTCAGAGTCCCCGCTGCAGCTGCTGGTACTGCTACCCAGGCTTCCAAGCCCACCGCTGGGTATCCGCTTGTGGAGGAGGCCCCTGGGGGAGCTGGAGGTGGTGGACGACAAGGGTGCATGTGGCAGGTTGTCTCTGGGAAATGCCTGATACAGTTTGGGGGGCTCTCTGGGTGCCGGAGTGGGGATAGAGCAGAGACCTCCAGCAGTTTGCTGCTGGTTGCTGCTGCTGTCTCTCTCCCTGGCAGAGTCTTTGGATTGGCTGGGTGCAGCTTGCATCGCAGGGGGCTTGTGGGCCTGGTTGTGGTACGCCAGCTGGTTTATCCCTGAGGTATTGTGTGTAGACGAGGGACTAAGTGTTGTGCCGCCACTGTTGCTCCACATCTCCCTTTGCCTCTGTTTTTCTCTGGCATAATCCGTCTGAGGGGTGAGAGGGGGCGGTCGCAGCCTCTCCAGAGGGGTAGTGGTGTTGGGAGTCTGGCTCGGAGGATAGGGGAGTACACCACCACGGCTTAGCCAGGGGTAGGGCGGGG
>OMOT01061615.1:9029-22144 GCA_900312575.1 Acanthochaenus luetkenii | reverse complement strand
TCAATTCTGGAGATTTATAATCCCCTTATGAATGCAAATAAAGCAAACCCAAGTCTCCCAGTCTCATATGATGGATGATCTCCTGAGAGAATTCCACACACACACACACACACACACACACACACACACACACACACACGCACACACACAAAAGGCTCCAAAAGGAACAAGTTGAAGAAGTAAGAATAACAACTTTTCATCACATGCACTAAATTTTGTTCACACTGTATTCGCTTTAAAATGTTAATGTCAATTATATCTGTTTCAGTTTTAGTTTCCAGGAATTTCAGTCACTTCATATGGAGGAATATAATAATAATAACTTTATTTAACTTAATTTAATTTACTTTTCTAAACAAGTTACAAAGTGCTTTACAAATAAGACACAGAAAGGATAACAATTACAATAAAAGTGATAAGCAAACCAAAAATATAGAACAATTATAGTTAGAACAATAAAACAATAAAAACAAGGATTAAACACAAGTAGTTGTAGATAAAAGAATAAATCCAAAAAACTATGAGAAGGCGTTTGTATAAAAGTGAGTTTTAAGAAGTGATTTAAAGGATGACACAGATTTTGCTCGCCGTCAGGTAGCGAGTTCCACTGAGGGCTGAGGGGCCCGGACTGAAAAAGCCCGGTCACCATTGGAAATGAGACGTGTAGTTGGAACGACCAGAAGACCTCAGCAGCATTTTGGATAAATTGGAGGCGGGAGATTGTCTTCTATATTGAATGAAAATGGCCCCACAGTAGGCTCACCTGTGTTGGGCACCACCAGCCTGCCTCCTGCATGGCCAAACACCCCTGATGTTTTCTGGGGAGGCCTGCTGGGGGTCAGTGGGGCTTGGGGGATGAAGAGGCTCTTTTCCCGTCTGCCCAGGGTGGCCTCTACTGCAACCCCACCATAGTCTGGAGCCATACCCCTCGGGAAGGTCTGAGGATGGGACATGACATGGTACTCCGCCCGCTCTGCCACCCCTAGAGATACCATGAAGGAACTTTGACCTGGTTGTAGATAAACAAATGGATTACTCAGATGACAAAGATGACACCAAGAGGAATGTTGATTACTGTAAACGTAGGCTTCCGACTCCAAAAGCAATATACCGTATATGCAGACAGACACATACAGATGTCACATAAAGTCGGACGTGGACTTTTATCGCGGCTCAGTTTTCTGACCTTTGACCTTGAGGTCAGGCAAGGGGTCAAGGAGCGAACGCTCAGCCATCAGCTCCTTATCAATGGAGTCCTGAAAGCACATGGGGCTGGTGTAGGTGCGCGACACTGTCAGATCAGGCTGCATGGATGAGTTAATGAGCAGGGGGTTTCCTGAAAAACACAGAAAGAGATGAGCAAACGACTGCCAACAATTAGACCTCTTGAACAGCAATGATGTTTCTGGTCGGTGTCACTTTAAACTAGACTATCTAGAACAGTAGATGACCGGAGGCATGACATGACAATGGCCATTTTTATCCACCTATGATAGCTGCTATATTATCCTCACCATGGAAACAGGAATGCCCTAAGCGCCACAAAGTGGTGATTAAATGCGACAAAAGTAGAGGTAATATGCTTTAATTTGATATCACAGTGGGTTAACAAACAATTAGGGATGACGATGACTTGCAACATTGGCATTGGAATATAATACCGATTTGTTAACTGGGGTTCTTACCTGACTATGTCTAGTTCAACTTTTTAGCATCACAATATATTGCAGCAGAGAGTCCCACCGTTAACTTGCTACACTGCATCATTCATCAGACTTTTGTGTGGGAAACTGTCAGCGGTGATGAAACAAACTATGGACACGATCATCAAAATTGTGAACCAAATCCACGCAACCTCAAGTTTAAAGCACTGGCATTTCAAAATGTTGCGTCAGGAGCAGGAGGCAGAATATACTGACATATTACAGCGCAATAATGTCTGTTGGTCGATGTCACGTCCTCCGCCGTGTGTAGTGCGGTTGTCCTCTCTTGCTCGTACTTTCTGCGGTGCAGGTCCGCCTAGATGATTGGTTCTCGATGATCTTCTCTCCTAATCCTGTACTGATTGGTTCCTGTCATTCCATATCCGCTCATCCAATCGGCGATGCCCACTGCCACTATAAGAACCGCCATCATGCCTTAATGTGGGTGTGCAGCTCGCCACTGTGCCAACTGACATGTTTTGTTTAACGTTGATTGTTAACCTATAGCTTTGTCGCTAGAATGTCAACTGGGAAATGTCACTCGTTAACATGCTACATTGATTGGGCCGTGGTGGTTCGATTGTGTAGAATACTCATTATCTAGTACATTAGGCAGAGGGGTAGGTGCCTTGTTTGTGTTTTGTTTGGGGAGTTAAGACAGAGTAGTCAGCCAGCCACCTTTCTTTTGTTAGCAAGGTAGGTAGGTTTAAAGGAAGCTCTGTTTTACTGGTTTCTTTATTTTGGCACAGCTCGTGGTCCTTTCCCTCTTTGAAGCATTCACCCTTTTATCTATGTAAAGCAGTTTATTGTATGCCGTCACCCTTTTCATGCGTTTCTCACCCCTGTTGAAAGATGAGGTCAATGTCTCAATCACTTTCTAACAACCTTGACGGGCTTTATGTTACGTTCCTTCTCCCCTCGAACAAGTTGGGTCGTAACAGTTGAACAGTGTTTTGGAACAGTTCCATGCCCTGCGTAAAGCAGCCAAAGCAGGGGAGTTGATCAAGTTGATGGAAGATCAAGACGCCATGACCCGTGTTGCCTTTCTGTGTGACATTACCAGTCACTTGAACAAGCTCAAACCTGCAACTCCAAGGTTGTGGGCACGAGTGTGGGAGACCTGCTGGAAAAGGTGAATACTTTTTCTGATCTGAGGAGAAATATGTTACACGCCCCCCCACACTACGCGATATCCCTGCCAATCCGACTGTCAACAATGGACGCACTGCTCGCAAGACTGGCTGAAATTTTCAAGATGTGATTCGACAACTTCAGAATACCGGGACAGGTGCTTCTTATTTGTGCGTGGCCCATTTGCTGTCGCTGCCACCGGGACCTGTGCAGAGGAGGCCAAGACTGTGCTGCCCGCAATAGACAAAGCTGCGTTCCAGCTGGAAATGGTGCAGCTGCCAACGATGTCCTGAAAGCTCAATTCAGGGAACCAGGTGCTGTGGACAACAGTGTGACTACATTCAACGGCAAAGTTCCAAAACACACCTTGCATTGATAGATCAAACTATCACTGAAATGTAACATCCTGGGTTTTGCTAGTCGATTTATTAAAAAAATAAAAAATCTATATATATTTATTGACCATATTGTTATTAAAAAACAAATGCTTTCCCAAGTGGGGCTTAAGATCATTCTGTCTAAACCCCAATAATTTTACCGTAGACAGAACTCAAAGGTTGTGGAGGTAGTTAGCTCGTTTTGTACATTTTCAACCCGATTCCCCAGCACATGACAAAATACGGTGTTTGTCTGGAATGAAAACCAACAGATAAGATAAGATAAATGTGTTTATTGTGAGGTGGAATTATTTTCTAATCAAAGACTCGTTGACAGCAGTTTCAACAAGCGTGAGCTGACATGGGAAGACAGCGAAGCGAACAACAACTAGCCTGATTGCTTTTAACGAGGAGATAAATATAAATGACTAATTTGTGTTGTCTGGAATTAGGTGAGCTGTTTTCACAGTGACACATTGCCAAGTGATCTGATTGCAAAAGAAAAGCGCTGAAATGATCACTGTGACAAGCGTGGCTGTTTTAGCCCTTGTGTCAAGGGGAACAGAGAGATTAAAGCTTTCTCTGCCTCCTGCTGGGTTATCAAAACGCACTTCATCACGCCCTGCTGAGAACCGTTGCTGTGGTGACAGCCTTGTGAAAATATATGTCTATCTGTGGGGCAACACACCATGCTTCTAAGCCACAGATTTTCTTACTTTGGGTGACACGAGACCACGGATGCTCCATTCCAGGGCTGCGTTAAAAACAAATCAATACACCAGTAAAGTGCTTTTTTTCCTTCTTCTTGATTTTGAATCAATTTTCTAAATGCATAGCGATCGCCATAGTACTTCTAGAGACTATGGAGATCACAGCAACTTCAAATGTGGCAGCAACTCAAAAATTAAACGGGGCCAGAACAACTCAACAACTTCTTCTCTCTTATAGAAGCCTTGGAATTTATAACTGTTCCAAAACACCTTGTAATGACACAAGTTTACAAACCTTCCTAATGAGACTCCACTTGTTTTGGATATTCCAATTATGGACAACAGCCTGTCGCTAATCTGAAGAGCATTCAACAAGGCATTTGTTCACAGACATAAGCCAACGTTTTGCATAAAGTTGTTGCTATTCAAGGATGTCTGTTTATGTGACATGTTCATGTACAGTTGCACAACCGTAGATTAGCCTACTGGACCAGTAGTTTGTTGAACGCAACTCTATTAGCCAAAACTGCACTTGTAACACCGTTTTTGGATTTTATTGCAAGTTAATTTAAAACAGAAAATGTGCTTGTTACATTTTTAGTCCTGTCTGTTGATATTTCAATAAAAGTGTAATGATTTAGTGCACTCAGAGGTATTTATTGTTATTGCATATGACATATGCTTTATATCTTATTGCACTACAAGACTGAGCACTGCCTAACAACAATCCTGAAGATTAAAGAAAACTAATGTAAAAACAAAATACAGCCAATTCAGTCCTTAAACCAATCTAATAACTAATGTGCATAATAGAATGGACATGAATTTCAACCCACAGTATCTGAACCAAAACGTCTGAGGTCTGTGCCAATACCAAGTCTTACTGCATTCAGCATCCTGCATAGGGATGATGGGTGGAGCTGTATTTTAGTGTGTGTGTGTGTGTGTGTGTGCAGAACCAAAAGACCTGTGTCTGGTCTCCCTTCTATCTTGTGTTAGGAGGGAAAAGGCAGGTCATTTGTATTATAATGTTGATGTCATCCCACTGTATCACTGGTTAAAACTGCACACAACCTTGGTCCACTTTTGACTCTCTGAAGTCATATCAAAATGAAAAATGAAGAAATTATATACACATCAATTGGACAAAGCACCCATTGCACCCAAGGACAGTTCAGTCACACATGGCAGGTCTCAATTGGGTTTGAACCTGCTAAGCAATGGTGTGTGTGTGTGTGTGTGTGTGAGATAGAGAGAGAGAGAGAGAGAGAGGGAGAGAGGGAGAGAGAGAGAGAGAGGGAGAGAGAGAGAGAACCAATTATTTTGTAGGTTACTTACAGAATTATAAAATAATCTTATTTTGTTACAAAGATCCATACACTCACAGAACTTGAGGTTCTATGGTTGCACTATATATCAATTTTTTTGAGAATTTATACATATTTCCAAAATGAGTATTACTTTTATGTTGGCAATAATTTAGTAAGAGTGGGTGTTTTTTTCAAATGTTGGCTGTCTGATGTTGGAACAAGAGCCTTCAAAAGACCAGTCATGTCATCACCTAAGGAGATCAGTTTTCTTGAGGCCTCTCCTTAACATTTGAAAATAGAGAGAGCCTGATCTGCCAAAGACAAGACAAGAAGAATCACAAAGTGACATTACCAACCTTCTTTTATTTTCCAATTTATTGCGGCGTGAGATAACACTGTCAGGGCAGCGTTTTGAGTGAGAGATCAGAAAGACACTGAATGACCAGTGACTTCAGAGTTGTCTTGATAACCATTATTCACACGCCTGTGTCTTATGTCCTTATTGGGGTGCAAAACTAACACTGCCACAGCGAAAACGTTTATATACATAGTATATGTGTGTGTATGTGTGTGTGGGTCCCTGGCTCACCTTGGTGAGAGGTCTTGAAGCTGAAGGACTGGAAGCCCCCAGTGAGGGCGGAGGAGTCGATCACATCGACACCGTACTCACTGTGGTTCTTTCGGTATAGAGTGACGGCTATGATCAGCACCACCACCGTCACCACACCTGCAGCGAGGCCTGAATACAGAGCCACATCACTGCTGTTCTCCACACCTTGGAGAGAGAGGGGAGAGAGAGGGGGGAGAGAGAGAGAGAGAGAGTAAAGTTAGCATATTTTTCACTGAATTTTTGCTTTAGCCTTCTACCTCTATTGCTTCTAATTAGGAAGCTCAGAAAGACTTTATCTTAAAATAAACTGAACACCTAAATTGCTGAGGAATATCTGCTGAGCTAAAGTTGAGAACGTTTTTTTTTTTTAGGAGATATGTCTTCCTTGGTTTCAAAGTACTTTTGTGTCTTTATTGTTCTCTGCTCCTTGTCTACCCTGCCTCCTGATGCAGTGCTTCGTTGCTCCATCCTGGAGTGTTAAAGCTACTAATGAGGAACCTCGGAAGGAGGACGATTATAATCAACCCAGCACCTGGCTGTCATTTCAAACGCTGCTTGGCTCTGGTGTTGGGAAGCACTCTATCCACTGGGATAATGTGACAAAACCAATTCATTAAATTAGTTCATCGGCAATGATTATGCTCTATCTGGTCCAACCAGTACTGCAGCGTCCAACTCCATAAAGAAAAAGGATGAGCAGGTAATAAAGGGCTGCTAGCATGTTCTTGAACGATAATGAGATCTGTGCTGAAACAGGACTTGCTGAGTAGCCTGAAACTCAAATGAGGAGCAGCATTAACAACTACAGTAGCAGGTTAATTGAGGGCGTTTGGAAGTTTTGGCAGGCAGGACGCATTTATTTTCCCCATTTCCTGATAAACAAAGATACATAACTGTGTTAAAGGACAAGTAAGGATATGGCATCAAATAGAAAAGTGAAATGTTACAGCACATTACTGATTAAATAGCATTTATCAACACATAAATGGTGCAGGACCCTAGAATGCACACATTCATGAAACAATGGGCAAGCAGTGACAGAGTACAGGTTGAAATGCTATAGTGGATGTGAACAAAATGTTTGCAATAATGGCATTATGTAATATAATATAATGTAATATAATGTAATGTATAACTAGCAGGGAGATGAACCTAAGGAGGAACTCACCTTGTGGCTTGACGTCATGTAAGAGCTTTCGATCTGCAAAGACAAAGAAACATTAGAGTTGGAGAGTTTCACTAACTGCTTTGAATATTTCAATATATAGTGGCTATAATTGTGTATCCATCAATGCCTGTGTACAGTATATGTGTGTGTGTAGATTATTAAAATGTATTCTGAGATGTTTGGCACTTACTGCTTACAGCATGATGAAACTGATGCAAGTATTTACTGCGAGCGGAAGATCATATTTCTTCACACTGATGCTGTCAATATTTACGAATGGTATGATCAGGTAATGTGATGAAAAATGAAAATGGATGAGGATGATGATAATGAGGATGATGGTGGTCTAGCCCACACTGCCAAGAATTATGAAGAGTTGTACAGTCTGTGAACACAATGGAACTGACAGTGATGGTTGCTATGTCGTCTCACTGCTACCCCGTAGAGAGAGGTGGTGATGTCACTCACTCTGTGTGCAGAGGCCTCCAGTGCAGTTGTCGTTGGCCAGTGCTGCCCCGTCACACAGTCGACCCCCATGTTTGGGCTCTGGAGCTGTGCACTCTCTGCTGCGCTGTCTCTCGCAATCTGCGCTACACACCGTCCACTCGCTCCAATCTCCCCAGCTGCCATCCACTGAGGGACCAGATAGAAACACTCAAATTTGATGTCTCTAATGCATAATGGTGGAAGACCATTGGTACAGCAATGCCTGTTTAGGGGGGGGGGTCATCATATTTTATGAGAAAATTGCAAAAATCTGTCAACTTTAACACCATTTATGCCTGTGTGAATGAACGTTGCTCATCATCCTCATCCCTGGACTCTGTTGTGTTACTCCTCATGCTCCTGACCCTGGTATATGTGACACATAAGCAGTACTAATGTGGTGTTAAACGTTGTACTGATGGCTGTTGGCCAATTTCCCTGCTGTTCTTTGAAACATTTAAGCTCTCTAGATACTGCTGCCTACTAAAGTAATACGTTTTGTTGTTTCTTTTTCATTTTAAGTAAACATTCCATTGATAATAGCATGATTTAATATATAATTTCTTTATATTAATCAAACGGTCGCTTTCTTTCTTAAAAATATTTTATATATATATATATATACAATTCCAAATTGTCAGTTAAACTCAAGTAGATGACACACATATTTTTACTTTGCTCTATGTCTGGAAAGTTTAAGTTAATACATTCGATGACCCCCCCTAAACATGGCAATTCTGAACATTTTGAGCACCTCAGAAAATCTGTAGCTCCAACGGTTTAGAAGATACAGCTATGTCGGAAGTAGCACTTCTGATGTAAAAGGGCGTGGCCATTTTTTAAAAGGGCGTGGTCATTTTTTGTCTGTTCTCTCTGGATAGAGATTTTGGCACACATCCCATGTTTTTCTTTGGGGTCATATTAGCTTATAACAGTTGAGTTATCCTCTTCTAGATTGTGAGCATGCAAGTCTAAGCCAGGTCCTATACTATTGTCTAGAAACACAGTTGGACAGACCAGATTACACAACTGGCTATACTCATAAATGGCTGGGCATGATCACGTGTTTCAGTGCTACGCTAAGACAAAAAAGGGTTCTCTTGAAAATAACAGAACAGCACAATACACAATGTCTTTGTGCTTACCTGGACAGAGCGTGTTGCAGGTGCTCTTCTGTACTGACATGCCCTCACAGAATGCACCCCCGTTGAGAGGAGCTGGGTTCGTGCAAGTGCGAGAGCGTTTTTGCACACCCCGGCCGCAGTATACATTACAGGGGGACCAGTCTGTCCATGATGACCAGCCTCCATTCACTGTGGCAAGGATGAAGGGAGACTACAAGTAACACAACAGCACACTATAGAGGAAAGAGCGAAGCAGTCCCTACAGCATGAACACTGGCCAACATTTTGCATTGAACGATATATTTTCTGTCAGACGACAAAAAGCACCAGAATGACTGAAACACAGTGGTTCAATCAGAGCTGACAACAAAAGCCTTATCAGGAAAAAAAACAAAGCGGTGTCGCTAAAGAGATGATCAATGTTCTGTTCCCTTCCATCCACTTCCCCTTCTTCCTCTGATCTGCCGCCTGAAATAACGCAGAATGATTGACCGATGAACTAATTTATTGTCATGGAAAAGGAAGACGTACTATTCTTTTACTATTCTACATCGGTCTGAGGCTATTGGGAGTATGAAGCCTGTCGGAGACTGCATTAGCATGATAGAAGTTGATGATTGATGGGCCTCAACAACGGGGTCGGTTGAATTCCTAGAACAGCTAAATGCTCTCTCTGAAAATAATTACCAGACCAACAAGGTCGAGGGGAAATTAGCATAAAAACAGTGCAATTAACAATGTATTCCTCCTGGTCGAATGGAGGTGGTGTTAGTGTGACATTGCAATTTCACTTATTCTGCGTCGTCTCTCCAGAGCCCCCAACAGAGCTATAAAAGTGCTGGTAACAGAGTCTACTCGCCTTCAGCTACACACCATAGTAGGAGCTTAGGGCTGGCAGATAAAAGCTGGGGAGTTGTGACAGCCTACGGCAAAGCCTTTCCATCATTAATTGAGTTCTTAATCTGTTTTATCTGCTTTTAGATGAGGGATAACGCCTGTGTCTACCTGTTTTAACTTGCTCGTCACACTGTAGTGTGAACACAGGCCACATACTCTGGTTTAGGAGGAGTGCTTTCTATGTTCTTGGCTTAGGGGAATCTGGCTGAGGTAGCAATTTGACAGTCTACTCATGTAATGCGAATCGAGATTGAGAGCAAGGAAGCTCTGTTTGACATGTTTTGTTGTGCGAACCACAGAGTAAAGCAGCCAAAACAACAGCTCAAGCAAGTGGTTGACATTACCAGACAACGTCTTTAGAAGTAGGCTTACTGTATGGCTGAGGATGAAAGATTTGACTTTATTCTGAGTTACTGACATTATTTCACACTAGTAATGCCAATACAGAAAATGCAGTAAAATAAATATTTCTACACTAAATGTAAAAACATTTATGCTGTTTTACCCAAGGCGGAAGCCAACCGGAGACAATTGGTTACATTGAAAATAAGAAAAGGTGTCTCTGGAAAAGGATATCTTACCATAGACCACCACAGTAGCTGTGGCGCTGCGTCTCTTGGCCACAATGTTGCTGGCCAAGCAAGTATAGTTTCCCGAGTCTGAGAGGCGGGCCTCTGAGATGATTAGGTTATGATCGGCTCTTGTATCAATGATACCATTAGAGCTCACAGGCTCCTCATTCTTCAGCCACTCTACCTGAAACCAGAAAATATGCATAATTAAGTCAATTAACTCAATTAAAACATGTCAGGGTCTGTAATGGATTTATGCCTTAATTGGATGCATTTGAATTGACCACATCTGGGGACACAGTACTGCAAATCATTAAGTCTCTTCTTTCTGTATAATGTGTGATGAAGTATTTTGAAGACATGAAAAAAACAAAAAAACAAAAACAGTAATCTTCATTGAAAATTGCCCTAAATGAAACATAAAGGGCCCAACCCTACATTTGTATTATAGCATTTATCTGTGATCTTACTAAATTTACCCAGATAATGGAGGGGATGCATTTCAACCTAAGGTTGCACGATTGTGGATTTGTGGGAAAGGTACTTTACATGACTAATGTCCAATCAGAGGGAGAGGTGCCGTAGGAAGGTCACATCTTCTATCATTACCAATTAAGTGGCCATGTAGTGAGTGAAAATAATAATGAATTACAAATTAAGGGACACTCTGTTGATGCTCCTCTGATCGCTTGACTGGCCCTGGAAATTGCTATTAATGTGCCGTTGGCTTGAACTTTTCATTGAGAGAGACTAGCGAGGGCATCGGGGAGTGGGGCTTGATTTATGGCTGTGTGTTTGAGGATTAAAAACTCCAGCCCATTGGGAGCTCTATGTGTTTGTGCATGGGGCTGTATTGTGGTGTTTGTGTGTATGTGTGTGTGTGTGTGTTTGTGGGGAGTGTCCATTTGCCATGGGAATATAACAACAGCCAACACACTCAGAGATTGCTTTGCTCTTTTGAAGCACCCTGAAAGAAAAAGTGGAGCTAGGAAATCAATAAATCAAGAGTCATGTTGTCACAAGTGGCTTTTTTCTCCTTTTGATGGTCCAAGAAGTCTTTCATCATGTGCCTTTAATTTCTTTTTTTTTCATCATTTGGCTCCACAGCTTTTGATAGAAATCATACTGGTGGGCTGCATTGGTCTTTCTATAACCCCATTTCTTTATTTTCTCCCTTTCACTCTCTTTTTGCACCTTCAATGTCCAATCAGCCCCCATGTCTTCCATGCTCTATTATCTTTTCCACTGCTGCCAACACCAATCTACTCAACTAAGGAAACAGTTTCAACCCTCTAAACTGGGAAAAAACGCGCAAAATTGTATTTTAATCACATTGAATCTACCCATATCTTACAGTGACATCATTCGTGTTATAATTCTTCTTTCATACCCCTTAAAAGACGATTCCTCTTATAGCCTTGCATTGTGCTTCATCACTTTACAACTACCCACACTCTTGTTTGTCATTTAGTTTTTTCTGATATATTGTCCATGTTTTATTTTAAAAACAGTATTTCCATATGTAATTCCTATGGTTGTAGAAAACTCAATTAACCCTGACCCTTTGTGAACATGAGCAACGCTATCTCAGACCTAGATCAGATGAACCTAGATTAGATGACGGGCCAGGTCGGCCTCGGGTGAAAAAATTCTATAGAGCATTGGGCTCGGGCTGGACCAGTGCGGGTTCTGAACGGTTCGGGCCTTGATATTTGGGCCGTTATAAACTCTACAGCATAGCACTGTGCCAAGCGTCTTCACCCACCTTGTTTTCAAACTGCAGTGACTCCGGTGCAAAGGTTTTACCGAGGTGTTCTGAGATTGAACTTGACAGGTCCCAAGGTTTGACCATTATGTTGTGTAAATGAAATATATTTCAACGTTTAGTGGCGAATTTGTCACCTCAGAAAAAATGTAATACATTGCCTGTAGCAAACATGAAATGACAGGTTACATTGTACTAAAACATTTTTTTCAATGACAAATCTAATTGCCATCACAATCTAGCAAGAAAAATTACACAACTACTGACAATTTTTCATTAATCAATTGTTAAAGCAAAGCAAAGAAGCAACATTTTTTCCTTCACAATGTAACATCGAGCCAGTTTTGTGCACAAACTGATTGTGATGTGCATGAAATTAGTGTAGGTAGGTAGTTTGTGGTGGAACTTTTCCCATAACATGTTCCTACCTAGGATGCTGGGGGGGGAAGGCTTGCCTGAACAGACATACCCCAAATAAAACAGGAATAGTTCCACATCTATCAGGTATATATATATGTATGATCTTGGCCTCTATGGATAGACAAGAACTTAGATAATATATTACCAGTGTCAGTAACATTCTGTCAGAGTAAACTCAGATAAACCAAAGGAGATATTTTAATCCTCGCCTAAAATGTCTCCTAAATTAGACAGTGGATAGCACCATGACAGCAATGATCCAATGTACAAAGATGCCACTGAATCTATTCAGCAAGTCATTGACTACCACTGTATCAAAGTAGATATAAATATAACAACGCGTAAAATAAATGTGATGATTGATTGATCGTGAGATGTAGAACTAACTGACGGTGAAATCTGTCATCTGTAGTACGCTTGCTCATTGAAGAACCTTTTTAACTGTCTAGATTGATACAATTTATATTCATGGGATTGATACTTGATACTTGTTACATTCGTCAGTAATTCAAAACAAATAAAAACAATAAGACAACACAAGATGAAAAAAGATAAGATGTAGGGTAATAATAATATAATGGTAAAAAATTGAACAAAATACATTTTCTGAATGCATTTAAAATATTTAATTTATACTGAGTACTCCTTTCTTCACTCATCCACTGGTCAAGTTTCTTCTTTCTGCTGGCTCTTCCTATGAATTCATCTCAGGGCTTTATGACAAGATTTTACAGAAACATGTTAAGTGTCCTAGAGCTTTTATTGTGAATCTGGTATTTGGCTGGGGGCGTTCCCCAACTTCAGTTGCAAGTATCCCACTATCTCCCAAGTGCGGCAGTATG
>OMOT01061613.1:0-10290 GCA_900312575.1 Acanthochaenus luetkenii | reverse complement strand
GAGACACAACTATCTTAACTGCTGTGTTCAGTAACACATTTAGGCACACTAATCTCCTTATCCTGTGTGTGTGTGTGTGTGTGTGTGTGTTACATTTCGAGTTATGAAGCGAATTGCCGAAGCTCTCCAATATCACGTCTTTTTAATTATAAAGCTTTACATACATTATACTGTATATACTCCAATATCAGTTTACAAGTTCCCACCAGGGTTCCTATCACTTTTGTTTTGATATACCCAGATGCTCAAACAATGATATCTCCACTCTTTTAATTTGAAGGCTACATTGTCAAACCGGATGTACTGCTGATACTTGTTTCTGTGGGCTTGAGCAGGCAGGCAGGCAGACGTCCGTTAGTCAGTAAGCAGGTCATTATCAAAGTGGCGTGTCTTACTGGCGGGTGTACTAGTGTGGTGTATGAGGGCAGGGGACGATGTATGTGTAGCGTAACTGACCTGAGTTATCAGGTGTAGCGCTGATGTTCCAGGCAGGTGTTTCAGTGACTGGAGCTCTTCATATTTGGCGGGAAACGAACGCCATGCACACACACACACACACACACACATGTACACACACAGTATAGACACAGTCTGGATTTGCAGGCTGTTAATTAATGTCAGTGTCTGAACAGGCTCAATCTGTTTGCATCTGTACATCATTAGTAGTGATTAAAGCGCCATTAGTAAATAGGTTTATTGTGCATTATACGTTATGGCGCATTATATCTCTCGTTTGTTACAGATGGCCTCCGCTTTCTAAGAACCTCAGTTGAAGACAATTACAATTCACAGTGAAGCGGCGGTCAGGAAAAATGCTTGTCACAGAGACAGTTATATGGGTGTCTTAGCTACAAATTAGCATATCTCTTGGCAGGGAACTGCGTCCCTTGAGCATCGCAAATGGCTGCACTCACGTGCACACAGATGTAAAGAGGAACACACGGCACTCTCAGCGTAGAATACAACTCATACAGTATTCATTCGATTGGTGACACAGTCCATAATCTCCACTTACATAAAAAGAGGAACATTAACTAAAGGAGTTGCCTGTCACCAAAAAAAAAGAATTGTCTCGGAACTGTGTGAGAAAATGTCATGATTACATGAATGTCACGCGTCTCTGTGCAGGACTCCAGAGCGTTTGTGCTATTTGTTTCTGTTTGACTTGTTTACAGGATGACGACATCGCCTACTACAACGCGAAGGACAACGTGAGTGTGTTTTCTCCTGCCAATCATTTCCTGTCCTTCCATTTAAGCCCCTGCAAACACAGAGGTCACACTCGGACATGGGCTGGTAATGGGGGTCTTGCTTTACAGCGCCATCTCTCTTTTTTTTCTCCTCCCTTTCACCTCCTCTTCTTCCCCCACATTTTCCTTCTCCTGTTCACTGACAACCATGCCTCCATTTCCCCCTCGCTCCGTTTCTATCTTGCCTCAGCCTTTTGCCTCCTCTACACGCTTGTATTCCTCCGTCGCCCCTCCTCCCACCCTCTCAGGTGAAGAGGTTTCTGCCATGTTTCTCCTCTAATTGACAGATGAGATGTATGAGCTGGCTACACTGTTGCTTTATTAGGAAGCAACTGTTTGCACTCTCTCTCCCTCCCTCCCCCCTCCCTCTCTTTCTCTCTCCACCTCACTACCTCTCTCTCTCTCTCTCTCTACACTGCATTCTTTCCTCCATATCACATCCTGCCTCTCTTCATATATCTCCCTGTCTGTAGTTCTGTCTTTGATGTAAATTGGTGAATGCGCAGTGGGAGTTATACATTTTCGACAAGGGCCGTTATTATATTTCCGTAGACAAACTGGGAGGGCGTGAAAAGTGCAGAGATGAATATATCACATAAGACTGAGATGTGGATTTATAGTCATGCTGTAGTTAGGATGTTTTTTTTAAACCCCACCCACTGCTTCATTCGTGACGCTTGAACAAATAGAATACAGAGGTTTTGTATGATGGTATCTTAATTCCATGGTCAGCACCGCTGTTTTGTTCATTGACTTTATTTTCATTTTTTATTCCAGCTGGAAGCAAATGAGACAGAGGGGAAAAAGTACAGGATCCGACCAGACTTTAAACAGGACCCGTCATTTAGACGGCTGACTGATCACAACCACACGGCTGTCCACATCCCCACTGACATCTATGATGGCTGTGAGTACACACACACACACAAACCACAATGGTAACCATGGATACAACTCACACACAGTTATTATGAATGTTTACAGAATATGTTCCCAGCAGATTTGCCCCCGGTTAAATCATGGTCAATGGTTAAGTATGTGTCGCTTCGCCTAGCAATGTGTCCTTGGGATGTGAATGGACCGTGGCTGCTCTAACTGAAATGGACTGATGTGGCCCTCTGTTCTGAGACAGTTGAAGCAATAGTTTTGAACAGTGATGTAGTGATAAAAAAATAAAATAAAATGAAAACGTATAAAATAAACATTTCATAATAGCATTAATGTGTAATATATTTTATTTTGTGTAACTTACATAGAGTATGGCTGATACTTCTTATTATACCGTATACTGGACATTTAGATTGATAGATTGATGTTGGTTTGAAAAGGTGGCTAGACTACATTTAAATGAATCTAGACTGAACTATCCAAGATCATATGAATAACACGTGCACATTCTGTTGTAGAGGGGATTTGCCCTTGTCATCAAAGTAAATGTCTGATTGTTTCAGCATCATGTGGTGACATTTACCTGGAGTGTTTCAGAATAATTAGATTCTCTTGAGTCTCTCTGACATTAGCCCAGCTCACATTGAATGACATTGGCTTAAGGATGGTCTGTTGAATAGCTTAACCATGGCCTGAATAATGCATTATATTTGCTTTTCTTGCTCATCCAGAGCGACTTACAATGACTGAAGGGGTTCAGTGCCTTGCTCAAGGATACTTCAACAGGACACATGGTTCATGCTGGGATCGAACACAAGTCAAATTAAAGGACAGTTTCCCTAACCACAAGGATGCCCTGCTGCTGCTTTGCTTGTGCTTGTGTATTTATATCCGTGTCAGTGTGGGTCTGTGTGTCGTTAGATATGCAGTAATTAGCGTGCAGTGGGATGCGGTGCGTCAGCAGTCACGTCAAGGCATAGTAGGATGGAGCGACTCCTTCCACACGGCCCTCAGCCTGCTGGGGAACCGTCTGGCCCCAAGGTTACACACTTCCCCTCTCCACCGACCCCAGAGAGCGGGGCAAAAAGAGGGTCGGTGATGGGCACACACCGTTGTCAGCCTCTGTTATGTGTACAACTGCAAGCCCAGTTTATTAGCGTGAGTTTGAACTCGTATTGACTTTGTCATTTTTCCCCCCTAGACAGCTCTCTGGCCATAATCTGGGCTGGGTGCCATGACTCCTCCCGCTCCCCCCCTCTCTCAAGGATGCTGTTTATTGGTAGCCTGTAATGAGTATGCATAGGTACACTGAACTGCTGGGACCTATCCAGGGCTGAAGTCTGATCTGAAAGAGATGAGAGCAGCTGTGTGTGTGTGTGTGTGTGTGTGTGTGTGTGTGTATGCTGGAGTATGTATTTTGTATGCCTGGAGAAAAAGTAAGAGACCAAAGATTCATATGTTATTGAGGTTTCAACTCACCAATTTGATCTCAACTCCATCAATGTTCCAGGAATAGCCTGTACTCAGCTGGAGAAAATTGGATTTTCTGGGCAAAGTGGGAAGCAAGTTTATGGAATCACCTTCCATAGGCAGCAGTACACAGATGACAGAAAGATCACAATAACCACTTCTATTCACCCAGTAAGGGAGAGAGAGAGAGTGTGTGTATGTCAGAAAGAGAGAGAGAGGGAGAGAGACGGAGAGCGAGATTGACGTACAGGGAGAAAATGGTTGAATGCAGTGGTGTTTATCCATTAACTCGGCCCATGGTTTTTCGGGCAGCTGGAAATTCATATATGTAATATGTATGACATCCCAGGGCTAGACACCCATTAATAAAATTCATTTTGAAAAGCGCATATGATATTCCTCACCTTCAGGATATTATGCTGGCTAGCACAGTATCTCTCAGCCAGCGGGTTGAGGCCCAACAGCAGCGCTGCGACAGCTCCATGGAGAACTCTACATTATCATCACTAGCAACCCAAATACCAACCTCCTCCTTATTTACCGTACGGTTGAGTTGTCCGTTTATGGTCAAACTTGCTTTAATTCGTCATTTCTTTCAACATTTTATATGAACGATGTTTCCAAGACCATACATATTGTTTCATAACCTCTACTTTACTGACATAATCATTATCTTTATCATGACCCCCCCTATACCTCTCAAACACCAGCCCACCATGCTGAGTCTGTCCTTTTGCTGTTTTATGCAATAATCTTTGAGGGATGATCTTGGGGTCTCTCCCCGTCATGAAAGTGGCCGGATTGTGAGACCTGCTACTTTTCCACAAGTGAATACACAGGTTAATACACTGGAATAAGGCCATTATAAAGTGTTACCAAAAGATGCATGCAACTCTTTCTTAGCCTCTTTCCCAAAACACTCCCTCCAGCCCCTGCAATTCATCCAGAATGCTGCAGCCCGCCTCGTCGTCAATCTCCCCAAGTTCTCCCCGGTCACCCCCCTCCTACACTGCCGCCACTGGCTACTTGTATCAAATTCAATACCCCTTGTTTTGGTGTAGAAGGCTGGTCCAGCCATATACACCGGCCTGTGCTGTGTGTTCTGCCTGGGCATGGCTCTACCCGGCCTCCGCTCTTCTCTCGGCTGGTTTCCTAATGGTAGAGTGACCTTCCCGACCCAGTCAGATTGCGGTCATTCCCCATCATGGGCTGAAAACTCATCTTTTCAAGAAATACCTCACGTCACCCACTCTCCACTGAATGATATCCCCTCTCTGCTCACTCTACTTTCTAAAATAAATAAAAAATCGTATATCTCACCTCATATTTTATGTATTTTCCTAGCACTGGTCACAGGAATATTGTGCTGTAAATGTAAATGTAAATGTAGCGATAAACTTAATTTTAGTGAGATGAACACAGAGGTCACTGCTCTTGGAAGTTACCATGTCCACGTTCCCTTGTATAGTGTCTTCAGCTGTCCTTGCCTACACCATATGTTCGTTTTTAGCTCTTTTTGACCACTAGGAATGCCACAGATAATGAATTAAACTCCCTGAGCCTTACCATCTTACCTCAGGTATAAAAGTGGCATGTTGTCTCATGTTTCATGGGTGTGTAGGGTCTTAAGACCAGTTTGACAGATTTTCATATTTATATTAAAGAATAACGAATCATACATAACCAGAGACAATGTTCTGGCCATGGCTTTCATGTTCAAGGTACAATTTGAATTGGGAAACATTTGGTCATTACAAATGAGCATGTGAATTCTAACCTTTACACAGTGATGCTAACTTGAGATTTGTGAGATTTTCTTCTTGGAGCTATGTAGTATAACTTTGGCTTAGGTTCCTACCATTATTTTCTACATTGAGACTATATGATGGGTGTTTGAGTGTATGGCATATGGGCTAATTACCCTTCTTTAAACAACAAGTGAAAAACAATGTTGTGTTTGAATCAAGAAAAGCGAATCCACAGTTTATTCGTCAGTGAATTATATCCTTGATATCGCATGGAGATTAAGCCATCATTGGTCTCATCATTCATTGTGGCATCAAAGCCATGCTGACTGCAGCCAGGGAATTCATTAGTGTCAGTGGCAATATGGGTGACAAGAGAATACGCTCTCCCTTATGAAACAGCAGTGGAGCTAAGCTTATTAAATATTATCACTAACTCATGACTACTCAAAAAACACTTGGCAACATTAAAAAGAAACATATTGCTTTTATTATCTTTATTATAGCCAATATAAAACAACAATAAATCTTAGTTGTAGTTTATTAGAATATTTAACTAAACACAACAATAACATATTGGTAACATAAATGTGAACTATATCTATCTGTGTCTTTCTCTCTGTCATCTGTCATCATCTGTCATCACTCCACACAAATCGTACATTCAGTTTATACTTTTTTGTATTTTCTAACAAGGGCTACGGTCATACATTTCCTCCCTTTCCCTTTTAAAATTATACACTTACTGAGGGAAATTAATTACTATGCACACACCACACACACACACACACACATACAAAAAAACAAACATGCACTTCTGGCAACCTAGGCTTCATTAACTCTCCCCTCTAGAGGCATGCATGCAAATGAACAGTGTTTGCTTTGCACATCAGTGAGCCACGTCACACTCAATACAGGACACCAATCTAACTCTCTCACACACACACACACACGCACACATACACATACTGGTGTAGTAGGAGACAAAGAGAGAAAGAAAGAAAGAAAGAAAGAAAGAAAGAAAGAAAGAAAGAAAGAAAGAAAGAAAGAAAGAAAGAAAGAAAGAAAGAAAGAAAGAAAGAAAGAAAGGGGACAGAGGAGAGAGAGAGACAGACACACAGAGAAGATAGAGTTGGGGCAGCATGTGCTGTGGCTCCATCCATCATAGTGAGTGTGATGTGACGATGGTTTGGGCTCTGAGCTGTCTGGGTGCTGTGTCATTACATCCATAACGCCTGTTACCTCTCTCAACACACACCATCAATCACACACACACACACACACACACACACACACACACACACACAGGTTATCCGAGGTGTTCAAGGTGAAATTTGAGACAGTCAATTGTTTTTGTCATTGCAAACCATTACTTGGCAGAATACTATTATCCAATACTTGACACTGTAAACCCTGGCACTGCAGGGTGTGGTGCTCTAATATGTGCTTGCTCGTGACTCCCAGTGGGTGAATGGGATGACAGAGAGTGGGAGTTTGTCTGAATCGTAATGAATGTGTTAATCTGGGATGTTCACAT
This sequence comes from Acanthochaenus luetkenii, assembly GCA_900312575.1. NCBI lineage: Eukaryota > Metazoa > Chordata > Actinopteri > Beryciformes > Stephanoberycidae > Acanthochaenus > Acanthochaenus luetkenii. The sequence continues at coordinate 3,400 of OMOT01061613.1, read as the reverse complement.
GTCTCAGGGGTTCCCAAACTTTTTCAGCTCGAGACAGGTCAGGAGCTGAACAGACCAGCATAGCAAAAAATAACTCTCTTATTCTATTTTAATTAGGACAATTAATTCCCATATCATAGAATTGTTATTCATTTTACTCATCTGGTAAACATGGGTCAGGGACCCTTAGTTTGGGAAACGCTGCTATACAGTGTTCTGCTTAATGCTAATTTATAGATCTGCTGCCATAGCTTACGTTCACCTCCCCAAAAATTTTACTCTGCATAGGGTGACGCAAGACCACAAGAACTGTGATTGGCCGCTTGAGTCGCTGATTGTATTTCCTCCTACTTGCATTCGGTTGATGTCCGCCGATAGTGAAGATAACACGGAGCAGATCGAAGAGACTAGCTGAGCAGATTCGCAAATATGTTCATTTGTAGGACACCTCATCCCCAAATTGTAAAGAGTACCAGATGTCACTGAATTTGTGGTGAGAAATATCAAATCACATGAGTTTCAGAAAATGTCAACACAACTACGTCTGTTGTTATTAACTCCATTCTAACAAAGCACAACACTCCCATCTAGTGTTTTGGTGGTCTATGTGCAGAATCACTAACGCAGAACTACAGTATAAATGCTCGCACCTCCATAGTCACCTACGGCGTAGCTACAGCGACACTTCAACGCAGAACCATAAATCAGCCTTTAGTTTCACTGCAATGGTTGTAGGATGCACACACACATGCATACAGAGCTTTGGAAAATCAACATATATCTGTTAATATTAGATTGGCATATATATTTTTGCTCCAATTTGTCCGAGATATGTTCATCTTTCCACTGTGATATGAATGATGCCTTTTTATTCCATGTGTGTGTCTGTGTATGTGTGTGCATGTTATAGCCACCATTGTGCTGAATGAGCTGAACTGGACGGAGGCGTTGGAGGATGTGTTTAAGAAGAACAGAGAAGATGACCCTACCCTGCTCTGGCAGGTGTTTGGTAGTGCCACAGGGTTGGCTCGCTACTACCCAGGTACAAAATCACTGCCTGACTGTAAGCATATAGGAAAAGCCCTGGTGGATTATCTGGCCCTCTGCATGATTGTTTGTTTGTGTATATGTCACACAGATGCAGTGTTTTTTATTTTATTTTTATGATCACATCTGAGGTCCACAAGTACTCACATCAGTCAATTATGATTATTCTTAACCTAAGATACAGCATGTGGCTATTACTCATAACTACAAACAACCGGGGAATATATGCATGAGTTTGCTTTGTTCACGCATCGCCGGGCGCATAAGCTCAATAAATAATCTCTATCGCAGGACTTGCACTGATATTGTGTGTGGCGTCATAGATGGTGTCATACTATATTTAAATGCATTAATCTAGCGCTGCTCTCGATCGTGAGTGCAAGCTATTTCTATTCATGAGATTCTCTGTCATCAATAGATTCTGTGTTGCTTTATAGGAAAAAGTTTATGTCTAATATTCATGGATTTTCATTGGCCCTGAGTTTTCTCCTCTCTCTTCCCATTTGTTACCTCTTAGCATGCATGGTAGGCAGTCACACACTCTCAAACGGGCTGACTTTCATGGCTCCCCGCTCTGATAGTACACAGATAGAGAGCCAGTGATTATTGTCAAAGCCAGTGAATCTGGTGCTCTACACTTATTAGTCATTAATTCACATTTCATCTTATTTTCCTGCTGTTATTTTCCTGCCCTTCCTTCCATGGATAAAATATGTTGTAATGTAAATGGTGTTAAAAAAAAACAACGTACATTTACACACAATCTAACTGCTGTCTCAGGTTTATGGATGTGACGCTGCATATTGCTGAAGATTTGTAGATCAACACGTTTTTACCGACAGTCAGCGTTGTGACTGGCTGTTTGTTGTTGTTGTTTTGTAAGGCCACAGTGTTCAAAGCTTCATCGTTTGATTTGGGTGTTATTGACTCAAACCAATTTCAAAGCTAAAGTAGAAATCAGTGTTGTATTGTTCTACACATATTCAATCTTCTCCCCAAGCCTCTCCCTGGATGGACGCTCGCAAGACGCCCAGTAAGATTGACCTGTATGACGTACGCAGGAGGCCATGGTGAGAGAACTGGCACAAACACAAGCAGAATCGCATTCCATCCGTGTCATAAGTTGCATTAAAAGAGTAATGCAATACATAAAACACAATGCCTCTTAATCAGAGTAACAAGTTAGGCTTCGGTATTGTTTTCCGTGGGGAGTAATGTATGATATTATTAATCACCTCACCTTTTAATTAAAATGTCTCTGTTGAAAATGAGGCATGTTGTTCATCAATTCACAGTACTAAAAACAACAAAGTCATGCAGATAATCTCCACATGGAAATTATTAATCAGAGTGACATTTTATTTTATTTTGGGGTTTTATGACAACAGGAAATGATGATGGAATTCATTCATCAGTGTGACTTTTAGAAGATGTGCATATACCACTCTGGAAGAAATATGACTCAAAGTATTGTCTTGAAAAAACATGTTCTCCCACTTGGAAACAGGGGCAAAAATCTAATGTCACATGGAATGTAACCAGCATTAAGTGGGGGAGGCAGTGGATCAAACCATTGTGAGGCAAAGGGCGGGGGGGTTGCACTCTTATGTAAAAACGCGCTGTTAAGTGTCTATAATCAGCAAAAAGTGCTATCGTTGCATATTGTTAATATTATTTAAATTACATAGTTATGTCTACAGTGATATATTGGGGAAGACAAATAATATTTTTCCCAGGATGGGGGGTCGTGTCTCCCCCGTCCCCCCTGGGATTTCTGCCTATGCTTGGAAAGTAACGGGCTATCTCAAAGCAATATGATTGGAAGTCATAGCTACTGGTCCCCCCCCCCAACTCTGCTGTTCAGTGCTGTCCAATGTGTGTGTGTGTGTGTGTGTGTGTGTCCAACTTGTGTTCTCATTGATTCATGTCTATGTAGGTACATCCAGGGAGCTGCCTCACCCAAAGATATGCTAATCCTTGTGGACGCGTGAGTTACTTGATAACCTCATCTTCCATTGATCCATATCCCTGTCCTATCTCAGCCATGATTTCCGCTGATTATAATGCAATGCCTTTTTAATATATATATTTTTGTCAGATAATGTTGTGTATTTCCCAAGGCAGAGAAGTCCTAACTACAGTGGGCAAAATCTCAGTGGATGATCTTCCCTTGCAGGAGTGGGAGTGTTTCTGGCCTGACTCTCAAACTGATCAGGACCTCTGTCAGTGAGATGCTGGAGACCTTGGCTGATGACGACTATGTCAATGTCGTTTATGTGAGTATTAATACCTCTGCTTTATCGAGCGTTGGGGTAAAGAGATGCACGAGGAGAAATGGCACAAATAGTGGCAGAGAGATTCAGAAACGGACCCA
>OMOT01061602.1:10966-27678 GCA_900312575.1 Acanthochaenus luetkenii | reverse complement strand
GTGAAGCGGCGGGGATGAGGATCAGCACCTCTAAATCTGAGGCCATGGTTCACAGCAGGAAACCGGTGGATTGCCTACTCCGAGTAGGGAATGAGTCCTTACCCCAAATGAGTTCAAGTATCTCGGGGTCTTGTTCGCGAGTGAGGGGACAATGGAGTGTGAGATGGGCCGGAGAATCGGAGCAGCGGGAGCGGTGTTGCTCTCTCTTTACTGCACCGTTGTGACGAAAAGAGAGCTGAGCCAGAAGGCAAAGCTCTCGATCTATCGGTCAATCCTTGTTCCTACTCTCACCTATGGCCATGAAGGGTCATGACCGAAAGAACGAGATTGCGGATGCAAGCGGCCGAGATGTGAGTTTTCTCAGGAGGGCGGCTGGCATCTCCCTTAGGGACAAGGTGAGAAGCTCAGTCATCCGTGAGAGACTCAGAGTTGAGCCGCTGCTCCTTTGGGTCGAAAGGAGCCAGTTGAGGTGGTTCAGGCATCTTGTCAGGACGCCACCTGATCGCCTCCCTAGGGAGGTTTTCCAGGCACGTCCAGCTGGGAGGAGACCGAGGACTAGGTGGAGGGATTATATCTCCATGCTGGCCTGGGGACGCCTTGGGATCCCCCAGTCAGAGCTGGTTCATGTGGCCAGGGTAAGGGAAGTTTGGGGCCCCCTGCTGGAGCTGCTACCTCCGCGACCCGACTTCGGATAAGCGGTTGAAGATGGATGGATGGATTTTATTGCCATAGTAACCAATACACAGAATTGAATTGGTAATAATTTTCCACTGATAAATTGCACTATATTTTCAAAATAATTGTATACATTTATAGGACTCTGATGTTTTTATTTCTGAACCCTAGCCCGAGCCAAACCTGAGCAGTTAAGTGAGAATTTCAGTCCAATCCGACCCGAGTCCATCAGGTCCAGTTGTGTCTTGTCAGGTTGTGACATTAATGTCAGCTCTAGTTTTTGATATTGTTGTTCATTGTCTACCTCCAGGAAAAGCTGGTGACTCCACTGAACTTGACAAGAAGTACACCTGCCTCCTGTGTGGGAAGACATTCCGTTACTCGTCAAACTTCAGGCAACACAACAGCGTTCACTCCAAAGCCAAGCCCTTCGCCTGCAGCCTGTGTGAGAAGAGATTTAAGACCACGGGGAGCCTTAAAGTTCACCTGCGAAGTCACACCGGAGAGAGGCCGTTCGTCTGTACGTATTGCGGCCGGAGGTTCATGTCATCGCAAATCTTGAAATCCCATTTGTACACTCACACTGGTGAGCACCCATTCGCCTGTACTCTGTGCGATAAGAAATTCACACAGTCCTATTCGCTCACGGTGCACCTCAGGATGCATAAGAAGGAGAAACCGTACCTGTGCAGCGCATGCGGTACGTCCTTTTATAGCTCTGCGTCCCTGCGGGTGCACTCGCATAAGCACACAGGGGAATGGCCTCATCACTGTGACTACTGCAGGAAGGGTTACCCCACATCTGCAAAGCTGGCAGTACATCTGAGATACCACACAGGAGAGAGGCCATATTCCTGCCATCGGTGTGACAAATCCTTCCACGCGAAGTCGTCGCTGAATAAACACACAAAAAAACACACGGGGGAGAAAGACGTTTCCCCAAAGATCCAACATGAAAGTACATCTGAAAAGTCATAACACCTGAAACAGTGAGTGTGTTAAGATGTGCGCGGTATTCTCACAAATAAACGATACCCTGGTTACGGTAATTCCTTTTTCAGGATAAGCCGTTTATGTGCGTCTTCATATCCGGATCACTAATAACGTGAAACGGAACGTCTCAAAAAATATGGAAACCGAGCTAACACGTCATGAAAATCAGGAGGGCTAAGGTGTACACATGTCTACCAGGCATTTCGATTTCTTAGCTGTGATAACAGCGTTGTTCTTGTAAATTCAGTATGTTGTTTACGTACGCCAACTGTTTATGTGTATTTTCCATAGTTATGTTCCAAACTTGTTCCCAGCATTAATTCAACCATTCCCTTAAATAACTATATTAATCCTGTAATACGTTTTAGAAGGGTACTTACTATACACACATCACACCAAAACTACAATATTCACATGAATGCCCATAGGAATCATTGTAATGGTACTACTTAGTACAACAGACACACTATACGCCCCTATAGGAATATGATTGGAATATGACTTCATTAATTCATTTTCTCTAGTCACTTCCTATGCACATTAATTTTACATCACCACAATTTAATGTACATATCCATCGGTACTCCTTCACTTTATATTTATAATGTTTAATACTCTTATTCTTACTGTCTATATTCCCCTTATATTATTTTCTGGCTCTGGAATTGCTTCTAATGTTTGACTGGTATGTATATTTTTGTTACTCTTGCCCTTATTTGTGATCCTTTTCACTATTAATATATATATAGTGTTAATGCCTAATACATAGTTGTTGCTTGCCACGTCCTAAGAATTTCACTGCTCAGAATGACCTTGTGTGATACTGTGCTCTTGATAAATAAAACACTTTGACTTTGACTTCATTTGTTCATTCATTCATTGCCAGAAATTGGCATTCTACAGGAAACGTTACTGTGATCAAATGATCAAGGTCAAAATAAATACATTCAATCCTATCACAAATAATTATGTAGTCCAGCAGAGGGAGCAATTACACCATGAGCAACATGAATGTGTTAATATTGAGACCTAAACTACCACGGGCAGAAATCTAATAAGTAAAAGAATAGAATAGAAGGGTAGAATGAATGTAGAAATAGGTTTGTCCACAGTAACTGCAATTTACTCAGATTTACACCTTGCTCTTCATAGCACTCTACATTCTTATTGAGACCGTTTTCCAGCACCAGAGAGAGGCACACACCTCGGTGTTGAATATTTCAGCTGAATGTGGACAAATGTGCTGATGAGAAAATAGCAAGGGGCTATAAGTGTCTCAGTTGCTTAAATTTGCTTAATGGCATTTGTCATAGGAAACGGGACTCGATAACGTTCGTGAAGTCCCTTAAGAAAATAATGGTTATGAATACATTTGAGAAGGATACTACACAAATGCCACAGCAGAACTAGAAGCCCCTAGAGGAATGTTATAGGAACATTATAGTGATACAGTAGGTGATAAAAACACCATTAAGTACAATAAGATTACTCTAAACTCAACTCAACAACTGGGTGTCACAGACGCACTGGACTATCATAGTGTTTTCTTTATTAGGGACTTCTGTCCTGTTCTTATTAATTGAAGCAGTTAGATGATGGGCAGTGTGCAAATGATGCATATGTTATTCTAGGAGACAGGCAACGTGCGTCATACATTTCATTAAGGGCAATAAAGCCGATTTGATCTTAAAATGTGATGAACTGTGTTTGTCCCGTTGGAGCCTGCTGATGATGAACTGCATCCCTTTCGTGTGTGCGGATGAGCTGCGTGTTCACGGTCGAGTGTTGGAACGCTAAAAACGGACTTATACGGTCATTCGTGTGACCGATTCATTTGCCCACACTTCAGGGAGATGAGCAATGTTGGAGAGCAGTGAAGCAGGGCCACGCGGAGCAGGCCGTACAATAGCAGTGACACAAACACGACATCCTCACGCGGGACGTCTCGTGGATATCAGGCTCCGTTTCCTGATGAGAGTATCATTTAGAGAAACGACCCTTAAGGGCAGCTGCAGGTGGCTGTAGCGGGATAGCCAGGTGTGTTTAGTATGTGTGTGAGCACATGTGTTTTCACTTGGCAGCAGAGATGGGACAGGTGGATGCTCAGCCAGCCGAACTCCCATTACCAGCTCAGGAGGCAGTGTGTGTGTGTGTGTGTGTGTGTGCACGTGCATGCATGTGGTAATTACTTTTTCTGTGTGTGTGTGTGTGTGTGTAGACAGGGCGATTAGAGGGCTTGTCAGAAGTTATCTTCCCATCTCATCTCATCATAGGCAGTCTGGCGGATTCCCTCGACGGCTCAACAGCCGGACGCCGCGGTGCTGCTGTCAATCGGGCCGTCAACGGCGGCAGAAATCGATGCCAATCTCCCCGGTTTCTATTTTGAACCGAGGCTCGCCACTCAGGCCTTTGATAAGGATGCTGCCTTCCATCGGCTCTCCTCCGCCCCGGATGAGCAGACTGATGAGGCGCGATAAGAGAGACCTGCTCGCTCTGAAGGAGGCTTTCAGGTGGTGGTGATGGTGATGATGGTGATGATGGTGATGGTGATGATGTTGATGATTATTATTATTAGTTGTATACTAATAGTTAGTAGAAGTAGTGGCACTAATATTACTAGTCAAAGATAAACTCAGAATACTACTACTACTACTACTACTACTACTACTACTACTGCTACTACTACTGCTACTAAACTTAAGTCAACAGCGATCATGTGAAGTTGTACCAGGAGTTGTAACTGTGTCACAGATTAATCATATTTGACACCAATGTTTATACCGGGGAGTGAAAAAACGTGATGTTTATCAACTGAATATTGTGCTTTGGAATGAGATCTGCATCATTCGTTTATGGAAATTGAAGAGGATGTCAACATTGTTTTGGCAATATTTTCGTAAAAGTTTGCCCCGGCGCCTCTGTCAAGGATCGTCTTGCTAAATTAGATTGTGTAGACTTGCAGTTATGTGGAGATCGCTTTCATGGTGTTGAGATTGTTTTGAATCGAGAAAACATGAGACGTGTACTTGATCAGCGCAAGTGATTTAAGATGCTGCCATCGCCTCTTTCTATCTCTGACTTCGATGAACACCCGGTGAGGTGGTGAGACAGACCGTCCTGTAACCGAAAGGTCACAGCAGCCAATGTCCATCAGCAGCCAATGCGTTCTGTCACAGTGCCCTTGAGCAAGGTACTGAGCCCCAACCTGCTCACCCATTTGAAGTCACTCATAATGCCTAAAATATAATGCGTAGCCCTCACACGGAATAAATTGTTCCATATACTCCAGTTATCATCTCCATCTATTTTGGATGAAATATCTTTACCTTGCTCAAAGTTGTTGACAGAACAAAGATTCAAACGTTTTCTCTCTAATTGGGGTTTTCTGTGGATGCCGGATGAATCAGCCACAGGGTATTTCATGTTGTTTGGGCAGTTGAGTGGTAATACAGCCAAGCCATTAACGTATCATTAAAGAGTCCTAAGCACTGTAATTGCTGCCAGAACGCTGACGCTACACTCTCATTAAGTGGACGTCTAGATGTGATGGGGTTTGGTAAGATGTTGAGCAAAATCGGTGTAACTCAGCACAATGTTCTCACAATGGGAAATCTACAGGTCGTATCCTGCTATTCCGGCAAGAAATGATCATTACCTGAACTTACATCATTCAACAGCTGCAAAATATCTAGTCTGTAAAAGTAGTGTTTTGTCAACCAAGAGCTTAAGTTACCTACTATCCTACAAAAAGACCTATCGATTTGAAAGCGGTGAGACAAGACATGGCTTATGCAAGACGCTGTTCACCTTAATATTAGGAAAGTTCAATGTTCTTTGTGTACTTTATTCTAGATGTTTTGTTTTGTGACAAAACAATTGGAATAATTTGCCCTTAGATACAAAACGTTGGTTTTGCAGGAATCATTTGTGGAATTCAAAAAATGCAAAAAACCTGCACAACAATGTTGACTCATGCCCCCTATGTATTCTTTGCAGGACTCATCTGTGTCAATATTTGACAGACATTCCGGTTTAATTACAGATTCACTTCTGTGCCCTCGCCTAAATTTCATGGATTATCCAATTACCGCTTGCGTGCCGACAAACAAGGGGGCCTCTTTGCCTTTCACTAATTGGAATGAGGAGTGGTGCCAGCGTTCAAAGGAGAGGGCTAACGCTGAGAATTATTGAATAGTGGAGGAGTAAAAGAGGATGTGGGATCTGCCTTGGGCTGCTGGTGGATTTCCTCTGGTTTCATCAGAAAGAAAGAAAAAGACGGCCGAGGTCGATTTCCCCCCCACAGACAGCAGCCAGCTGGTGTGTGTGTGTGTGTGGGCGAGCTCTGCTGCCCAAAACTCTCTGAGAAAAGAAAGTGGACGAATCACGCTGTGCCTCTGCAATTCATTCTGTGCATCGCCGTTCCCCCGGCCTAAACAATCCTATCGGGTCATGTGCCGTCTTAACAACTTTATAGGATAGCATGGTGCAGGAAGGTAATGACACATGATTCGTTTTCAATATGTCAGAGTATGTGATTGTGATACAATGAAGGGTGAGTGACAGACACACACTGTGCAACATGACAATGATAGGCAGTGTGAGCAAAACATAAATACTACAATAAACGGCCTTAGTTGACCTAAGGCCGTTTATTGTAGTATTTATTTCATTAGGCACTTCTTAGGTCCTTATTTGGTATTTCACATGTGCAATATAAGCTTATTTACATAGTAATTACTACCTAATTACTAATAATAATACTTACTATTAGTATTTACTGTTACTACTAATAATGTACCACTTCGCTGCTTACTTACTGTTACTACTTCTAAAGTGCCACTTATTTACATAATGTGCACATAAGCGAGCCTATTCTGTGGTTATTGCCTACTCTTGAGTTGTAAAGTGTCGACCGTTACATTTCCTCCAGTAGCAGTTGGTGCCTGTGCGCCGAGTTTGATCAAATCCAAACGATGGATTTGAGTTTAACATCAATGACTTACCGGAAGAGATAAAGGTCAAGGTAGCCTTTAATATCCCCAAGGGGCAATTTGTTGCATTCAACACACACCAGTCATCACACAAACGATACATATAATGACATAGTGTTATTTAAGAGGCCAATAGCAGCGGGGACAAATTAATTCTTAAATCTATTCGTCCTGCATCTTGGCAGAATATATCTGCGACCAGATGGAAGCAACCTGACCCCGCTGGACAGGGGTGACCCGGGTCGGCGAGGACTGACTGGGCCTTCTTTGTGGCTCGGCCTTTGCACAAACAGCATCGATATTCGGTCCAAAGGTTAACGTGTCGTCAATTATTGTCCCCAGATACTTACTGTGTACTGTTGGACAACTTCAATGAATAATTTTGCCATTTTGTCCAAAATGGAGCGTTTGCACCAGCCACTAAAATCATCCACCACTAGACCGTGGTTAGTTTCATCATTACTGAGCGGGGGACACAATGACGGAATCATCCGCCGACTTGGTGATGTGTCTGCCCTCGTAATGACACACCCCTGGGGAGAACCGGCTAAAACGCCATTGACTTTCCCCTTTTGAGTCCTATCAGTCAAAAAGTCAACCAGCCAACATATTAATCCAACGTCAATGTTGTGGATGTTGATGAGTCCGTCTGCTAAAACGTGAGGTTGAATACAGGTAAAAGCTATAAAAAACACCCCAAATCTCCTCTTTTATAATGTTCTCAAGGGTTTTCATGAGTTGAAGATGAAGGAAAATATGTCGGACAACGGTTCTGCACAGTTCTTGAGAAGTCGACCCCCAATGTTATCTGGACCGGGACTTTTCCTCTCCTTCACTCCCCTGAAGGGTTTAAAAACCTTCGACGTGTAACTTGCTCTGCTCTGGACCAAGCATTTCTACATACAGACAGTTCCATACTAAAATCACGAGTGTTGAAAGGATCGTAGATCAAAACTGTGTAGGCCGTGTGTATGTTTGTGCGTGTTTGCACGTGTTTCGGCGTGTATTGACATGTGCGGGTGCGTGTGGCATTTGGAACATCAGTTTGATCGAGAAATGAAACAAGAGGTGTGCAGCAGGTTGAACAGGCGTGATTCATAATTTATTGAACAGCGCTGATGTTACGACAGGGAACAAATGAAACACAGAACACAAAAGAGCATTATTTATTACACAGAAATCAAAGTGTACTGGAGGCCCGAGGGGGAGAGGTAGAGTAGCACAACACTGATACAGTACAGTACATGTACACAAGCATACTAAATACCTTATTGCAGGTGTCAGATGAAAACCCCATAACTCCAATTTAGGGGATTGTAATTAAAAAATGTTTTTTTTAAACCTGAACTGAAGGATTATGTGGCCTTGTATAGGTTGAACAAGTCTCATGATCTGAGCAGCTATGCAACCCACTGCAAACCCCATTGCATAATTTCAAACCAACAACCGACACCCAGATCTTTAACTGGGAACGCAGGAAAAGCGTACGCACCCTCGGGCAGCGAAGAGGATGGCAGAGATCGGTTCGAACACACTTCCCCTTCACATGCCAGTGCCTCGTGGAGTATACTTTCAATAATTCAGACTCCCATAGATGCCATGATGGTTTACACTCCCACCTTTGGATTCCCACGGACCCCCGCTGGCCTAGGATCGAATCCTCTCACAGCCTCAGTGTCTCCCCAACTCTGCTATTCTCTCAGACTTCCTTATGTCTCTATGAGGGAACTTGAAAAACAAGTTAAACGGATAAGTTACGCAAGCAAAAGAAACTTCTCATCCCACCCGCTAAATATTAGATCATAACAAGTTACAGAGTTGAATTAATGATTGAACTGACCTTATCGAGGGCGATGCGAAGTTGAATAATTATCTACCGCTTATTGGTGCAGAAATAAATTACAAGAATGTGTCAAATGATTGTAATATCTAGGGATTAATAATGAAAGTTTTTGGTTACCGTGAGCAGTCCATTTAGTTTTTAGTCCGATTCCAGTCAGGGGGCGAGCAAGCCGGTGAAATACAGAGCTTGACATTTAAACCCAAACCCCAAAGGACCCGACTGGACCCAACAGGAACAGAACGAGTTTGAATCTCTTGCTTAATTGGTTGAATTTGGGTCGAGTTCAGGCAGGAAATTATTGCTGATAAATACCATCATTAGCAATTTATTATTAGCCATTTTGGGCTTCCTTTACTTTTAGTTTAATCATCAGATGCGGTGCATTGGTAACTAACATTGGTGACCTACCTTGGTCCTCCTCACTCCCCCTGATCTCTATTTTGAGAACTTTCCAATTTTGTGCAATGACCCCGGGGCAGAGGAATACAGGAATGAGTTTGAAATTTAGGGCACATGTACCCTGCATGCATTTGGGAAATCTTTTGTGAAAAGTAGGTCTGTTCACGACCAAGGATTTTCTCAGACTGATTTGTCAGTCCAAAGTTATAGCCCCGCCGTAGCTGACCTCAAATCGATCTACCAATCAATCCATTTCATTCTTACGTTTGACTTTGGCATTTAAAAATGATTTTTCGAACGACAAAGCGGGTTCTAAAAATACGCCATGAGATAGACAGGGAGCACAGGGTCGCTCGCTCCTTATCGTCGGCGGCACACTGATGTGTACGTGGCAGCTGTCATATCCACAGGAACCTCACTGCGTGTTGAGCAGTCACCGTGTGTTTAGTGGCTTCTACTCCTACATGAACCCATCTACCATCACGTAGGAATAAAAAGCCATAAGACACAGCAGCGATCCCGCGGGAGGGCGGACAGGAAGGAAGGAGGGTTTAACGGAGGACTCCAGGGAAGGGAACAAGGGATTGTAGGGGGGAAAGAAAAGGAAAGAAAGCAGTTGAATTTCACGGTCATTCAAAAGGCAGAGCCGACCCACAGGTGACATCACCGGGCCGCGCTCTCTGTTTGTGCCCATCTCTCTCTCTCTCTCTCTCTCTCTCTCTCTCTATGGCTGTGCAGGGGTCAAATGCTGAAGGGCCTTAATGGAATCTACTACTGGTATATAACACTCACCGTCTCCTGCAGCAGACGCCCAAGCCAAGTCACTGCTGTGTGCAGAGGGGTTACAGTAGGAGCGTGTGCACGCACAAGTCAGGCACGTCCAGATAAATATGTATGACTCCACCGCGGTAGGTTCCCCCCTTTGTATGCTAATGAGCTTATACAAGTTTAATAAAGCAACTGTGGTGCGTGGAGCGCTGGGGGAGGGGGTGGGGGGCAGACACGCTGAAGAGTGGAATATTAAAACCCGCAAATCCTCAGCTAGACCCCCTGAGGCGAAGCCCTGACTGTGGCATGCAAGGCTCGACAGATTACACCTAATCTTACTACACTAATCAGATTGCCCCCCCCCCGACAGTGTGCAGATTACAGTTACTTTTGAAAAGCTTGGCTCATTGGATTACTGAGATACACCCACAAACTTTTACACAACGCGAAATAATGTGCTAATCATTGTTGTTAAATGATGATAATGACATTATTCAAATTACGGCCTGCAAAACGGCCATTTACTGTAAGTAACTTCTGCTCTAACTGTATTCTGGATGTAAAGTAATCCAAAAGAATGCAATCAGATTATTTGACCGAATTCTTATTACAATTTTAAGTGGATGATCGGTAATCTGCAAGTGAACCTACCTTACCCTACCTGGTGATGTGATGCTGTGACTCAGAGGCTTGTTAAAAAGAGAGGGACAGTTAAATAGTAGTACGTATGAGCACGGGTCCAAATGTGTGTGTGTGTGTGAGAAAGAGTATTGTTTGTGTGTTTATCTCTTTCTGATTGTGCGTGTATGGGTGCGATGTACAGTCTTTATGTGATTGGGTTTGTGCGTTCATGTCGGCCTACCATGTTTGCCCGCACATTGTGCTATATATGAATGCGATCATTGTGTTTGTGATTGGTGTCAGGTAAGACTGAGGGGAACGTGGACGGCAGTGCTCCGGTCTCCTGGTAATCTTCTGCATCCTGTGACCTGGTGCACAAAAACAAAAGAGGGGACATGCAATGAAACGTAGACTGATACATTTCAACATTTTAACATTAGACATTCAATGTCTGACGCACTTACATTTAGGGAAGCCCTATTAGGCCTGCAGCTGTGTGTGTGTGTGTGTGTGTGTGTGTGTGTGTGTGTGTGTGTGAAAGCACAGTATGAGGCTGAGTAATCAGCTATTAACCACAAACCAATTAGGTCCCTTGTTGAGCAACAACTACCTCTTGATGACTTGTATGGTTTACAATGCCTAATGAAAACTTAATGGCCACCGAACTCAGCAAAGTCACTTTATGCACCTACTAATGTCCCCGCTGAAATACTGACAATGTTGTGGACCGAGCAGCCGTCTTTATGAAATAAAACGTATCGCTTTTAATTTGTCATCCAAAAGGGTGTGGAAATCGTTTGCAAGAACTACTCCACGCAATGAGCTGCGACGTCTTCATAGAAAGATGATTGATTGGCCCGCCAGGGAGTGAGGCTGTTTGAGAGACAGATCACTCCAACAGTCAAGCTGTAAAAGCCCAATAATGTGATGAATGGTCTATTTACCCAACAGATGAGGAACAGACTTGCGCAAAGATTAAACGTGTGGTTTTGGACACAGAACAGATACACATTTGAATAATGTGTCTGTGTTCTCGGTCGGATAGCAAGTTGGAAATGAAATTGGAAAGTTCTTCGGCTAAGAATAACGCATCTCAGCTCGTCTTTCATTTCAGATTGTCTTGGGGAGGAAAAAACGGGGGGTGTCGATTATGAGGAATTCACTTAATGCCAACTTAATACCACAACCCCGATAGATTGTGAGCGAGTGTGAGAATATTCGTGACGCTTTATCATAGGTGCCACAATCCATCCACGTTCGCTCCAGTTTGGATTTTCATTTGATTCATTTCCTCTACCTGTAACTTATTTCTTTGCTTGTGTCTATATACTCATGTATCATAAACGGACCATTTAACGCTTCCAACGTGCGCAAAACGGTGTCTAAAAGTGAAGTTACTAATCACTTAAACCGAAACACTGTCTGAGGATCGAGTGCGTGTGTTGATAGAGCGACCCCAATTTTTTGGGACACATAGCATCTATTATTGACGTGCAATAGATGTACCAGCCTCAGATCTGATCAGAGGCTGACTCTGATGGATCTCCAGATAGGCTTTCGTAGGGGGGGAACAGATGTAGAGATGCATCAGAGAGGGATGGGGTGGCCTGTGATCGTTTCCACCCTGCAGTGAACAAAATAGCCCTCATATATCCCTGTAATCTGCATTAGCGCCGGAGCACAAGCCAGGAGACAGCACGGAGGGGGATGAGTAATGGGGCTACCGCTGATTTGGCAGGCCTATATTACACCTCAAAACCGTGGCATGCCCAACTGGCGAGAATATGAAATGAGGATGTCACAAATTAACATAATTTCCCAACACAGCATTTATCCACCATACCTATACTACGCCCCAAAACCAGAGTTTTTCTTTTACTTTCACTCGTTTTCCAGCTTATTTTCGATTTTCAAGCGTTCTTCCCCCTGACTTGAGAAACATCTAACGGAGCATTTTCCTTGAGTAGAACATTTCAGCACTCATGCCACCTCTGCCAAGAACCTCGGTAGGTATGGGGGGTGAGTAATGACCTATCGTTGATTTGGCATCCCCTCTATTATAACCCAAAACCAAGCCACGAGCGATTCTCTGACCCGGCGAGAATATAAAATGAGGATTATTACAAATGAACATCACCCAAGAGCCAGTGCAAGAAACTAACTTTTTTGGTACGCCAGCCACAGCGGCCAAAATTAATTGTATTACACCCCAAAACCAGAAGCAATTACTTCCAATCTTTCCATCACAGCTCAAAACAGAGCAATGTCCTGATAACAAAAAGAAATGAGAGCATAACAAACATCATCCCCAACACAGCAATTTGGCATTTAACTATTGTGTTATTGTGTAACAGGGCACGCTTTCTTGCTTTCTGAAATTAAAGCGTAGATTCTACGTCCCTTGAGGCCAATCAAGTAGTTGTGTATATCGTGTTGTGACGTTAATGTACTCCTACAAACCGTGTGTGTGTGTGTGTGTGTGTCAGTTGGCTCTTCTTAATGCATGTGTGTGTGAAAGCAATTTCATTTCCTCCCATAATCTGTGGTCCCCCACATTGATAGATTGATTCTCGTTGCGATCTTGTTTCTCTTTACAATTAAAATATCTCGTGAACAAAATGCACAGCTGAGGGATGGAACACACATCTACACTCTGCTAATGAATTTATTTCCGGTCCACTTTGAATAGAAATGTGATTATCGCGTGCAGCAGCTGACGCACGCTGCAACTTAACAAATGGTGCACAACTTTGACTTAAACGTACATCATGTTGTAACGCGCAACCTCTTCTTCAACCCAGCAGCGTTCAACACAGCCAATATAGGATATGTTTGCTTTCGGTTGCTTTTCATTACTGAAGCAACAAATGAACCAAATGGGAAAATGCTCCTGCAGCCTGTGTTGAACCAGCAGGAGCGGAGGTGCTGTGCGTCCGTAAGGATGAAGAGGTGCACGATGCTCTCCATTAAAAAACGGATTATTGATTGTGCCACTAAAAGCGTAATGTAAAGGCCTTCATCGGACAACCCTGTCCGTTCCTATGGAGTCCTTCATGGCAAGAACACTCACAATCACTCTCAGGCTTTATTGGGATTTATTTGCACAGCGCCTGCTGCAGCCATTTTGCCCTGCGGTTGCGTTGGAAGATTGCTTTTCCCATTTAACATTTCTCCACGATACCCGTAGCTTGTGGAAGCGTTTCGCTAGCCAGTAGAAGATTAATTTCGACGTTTGCTGCGTTTCCTGATAAGACGAGTCGTATAACATAAGATCCTTTGCTTTAGGTTTTGCATTATTGGGGTTTTTTCCCCAGACTTCTTCGTGGTAAGTGGGCTTATTATTCCTGTGTTGAGGGTGTAACATACTATTGATATCATACTATATTAGGCCTTGCTAAGTGTACGTTAGCAATAACTTTAGCACTAGCAAGTCCACATGACATGCCTCAACATTGCATAAGATAAAGGACATAAGACCACTGCAGAGTATATTGTTCCTGCTACTCTGTAAGTCTGCAGTGCTGCGACCGCTGCATCACTTTGCTCACGTCCAGGTCATACTGATCAGGATGGAGGCCAACTTTATATCTTGCCACTGTATACTATTGTAAACACGTGGATGTTCATGTAGCGCAGCTTGTAAATTAAGACCAAATTAATGGTGTAGGAATCAAAATCGTCCTCCCAAGTATTAATAAATCATCCTTATCTACCCCGTCGCTCTCTCTCTCCCTCTCTCTCTCCCTCTCTCTCTCCCCCTATCCATCCCCACTTTCATTATTCATTGAAGGTTTTCTCTCTCCCGTTGACTCCAAAGTGAGAACATTTTCACAGAGGCAATAAAAGGCTCATCAGCAAAGGGCTGAAATGATTTTTTAATATGACGACGTTTTAATGAGGACTGAAGGAGATGGCTGGTTTGGCTGATGGCGGCGCCTCTTTATCAATGAGTGGCAGGGAAGAACTAATGGCACTAAAACACTGGGTGGCTGCTCTCTCTCTCTCTCTCCCTCTCTCTCTCTCTATCACACACACACACACTTTATATGATTTATTTGTATTAGCTAAGTTAAAATGTACACAGGATTTAAGTATTACAATGGTTTAACATGGCTTAAGGATTTTTAAGGATACACAACTATTGCGTCCTCTGCCAGGCTAGAAACTGGACACAGTCTTGCTAGTTGTTTGTCCTTTTTTGGATAGGCAGGCACACACACACACACACACACACACACACACGCCTGCCTCCCTCACCCTTCCGTCTCCCTCCCTCCCTTCTCCCTCCCCGTCCCGGTGTTTACGTGTTTTGTCATTGATTGGAATTTAATCTGAGCACCGTTTTTCTGTTGGAGAGAATCTGTCAGACGTGAGTACTGAGATTGAGTGTACTGCCACAGGGGCATGTTATTGGAGAAAAGAGGTTATGATGAAATATCAGATCGCGCTAGACAGGTTTCACTGTTCAGAAAGTCTGAACCTCTAAACTTTGAGACTGTGTCACAACCAAGACGTTTTGTAGATGAATGTCACGGAAGGTGAAAATACATTTATACGTTAAGATAATAGTTAAATTACTCGAATGCGGCTTTCACGTCTTGAACCTAACGAGTTGTTGAAAACATATCACAGCTATGACGAGCGGCAAGTTAACGTCAGAATAAAGCCACTCTAAGATGCTCTACTTATTACATTACGTTATAACAATACAGTGTAATAAGTACTACAGTATATTATACCGTGTTGCTTAATACATTTTTAATGGGGCTTTCACTTTACGCTCTTTACGCCAGTGAGTGGTCGGACTTGGCTGACTTTGCCGCCCCAAGGTCATGACAAAAGCAGTTTGAGGAGGAGATCCCCCGCTGCCCGGCGGACGACAAACAAACACACTTCTCCGGCTCCGTCCTTTTCCCCCACGCGCAAGGTCGTCTTACGCCGGCTACGCCTCCCCAATTAGCATGCAGCCCGTGGCGTGGCGCTGTCTGGCGGCGAACATGCGAGCGTGGCGCTCCGCTACCCTTAATGAGATGCCAGTCAGCCTGTGGGAGCGAGGAAAAGAAAAGAAAACAAACTCCCGGGGTGTTTGCGCGCCGTCTCAGGGGTGGCAGGGGATAGTAGAGGGTAGTAGAGGAGACTGTTCAAGGCAGGGCAGGCTGCTAATCTGACACGACACACACTACTTGGCGGATGCTTTCATCCGAAGTGCTGCACATTGCCCATTCATAGTGTTCTGTTACGTCGCCACGCGGCCATCTTGGCAGGAAAATAACAGACGATTGTGATCGACTGACCAGCCAATGAGCTGTGTAGGTGGTAAAGGCCCATGTTGGTAGGAAGTGCGTGTGACGTCATGGGGATACGATGAATTGGAGCCCTAACCGTGGCTTTGCTTGTGCCTTGCTCTGCCCTCTGAGCGACGCAGGACCACGCTGGAGGGAGGAGACACACGTCTGACTATGGACAACATTAACTCCCTCAGTAACGGATACAAAACAGTCTCGATTATGGGTCTGATCGTCTGTGGCATCATGTATACACAGTTATGTACCGTGTTCTGACCCAAATCGCTTCTTTCTGCAAGGGGATTGATGTAAGTAGGCCTTTGGAGGGGGGCGGGACTAGATGCTTTATCTTGTTAAATGACATTTTCTTAAAAATGTCTCGATATCATCGCTGTCAGGTGGAAACCTCGTATTTCCAAAATGTCAGCCATGCATTTTTGAGTCGATCAAACGGTTTTGTACGGGTTTCGTAAGCCCAAGAGGTCTGAGAAATGTCGCGACCCATAGAGGAGCACGTAATCCTTCATTTGAAGCGAAAATATGAAAATCACTGAAAAGTTGTGTTTTTTAAAAATCTCTCACAACAGCAGCAATATGTGTTTCTGGGGTCTCTCTGTCTGTCTATCTATCGACAACGGTAAAAGGGCAAAAGGCCACACGTGATGGACGGTACACAGCTCTGATATTACACGTCTTTAAAATAGCCCTCGGGGTTAAAGGAGCGAAGCACTAACATGCCTCACAAAGCCCCGGTGCCTGCTAATGGCCCCCTGTTTGTAATGGCATCCGTATAGCACCGCTTGACGAGCTGCCAAAGGGGGTGTTCTGTTATTGCGGAGCCAATCACCCACTAAGTATTTGCTGGCTCCTATTTCCTTCCTGCTAATGCGCGAGCCTCCCCAAATGCCGCAGCTAAATCGACTCTTTACGCCTGACTTGTCACCCTGCAGCGACGCGCAGAGAATCCCAAAGCCGCATCGTCGGAAACGCGGGCCCAACGTCTCTGTTGCCATGGATACGTTTATGGGGAGGGATATGGTTGGGCGGGTTACGACGCTTTTACTGCAACCCTAAATCATGGAAAGTGATGGTTTTGGATGATTAGGATGATGAAGCTGACATGACCTTTGCAGGGGC
>OMOT01061595.1:0-10537 GCA_900312575.1 Acanthochaenus luetkenii | reverse complement strand
CATGCAGCACATGTTCTAGATATCGTCCTTGTCGGTGGTGAGTTTATTCATGGAGAGCCTTGCCATATTCCTGCAGGCTACAGGGAGATATATAGAGATGTGTGCTGTCCTAGAGGAGAGTACTACAGGGCCTAAGGGCTGCTCTCAATAGGCATACGGTGGACTGGTCCTCTATTCTGGGTAGGTAAGGTACTAATTGACAGCTGCTCCAACCATTGGCACAATGTTCTGCCTCAGACCAAAACATTTTTTAAACAATTTTTTGGTTTGTTTTTACTGAGTGTGCTTAAAGGGGTATCTTAGGAAGTGTAACAATTTAATCAATACTCAATGTCCCACCTGGGTGTAGCCACTAAAACATATCTAGTCAGCTTAGAAACCAGAAATATGTCTACAGCAGATTTAAGGCAACAGGCAAAACATAGTTTGAATATTGTCAATGTCCTGCACCTCCAAAAAGTCAACTTTTAAACGAAGGAAAACCATTTTCCCATTGACACCCATGTCGTTTGACAGAGCATTTAATATAGTCCCCTTTAACAACATACTAAGCAACCACTGAATGTTCATTCATAAATAATGTGTATCCAGTGCCTTATGCCAAGTGCTAAAAGTAAATGGGAACATTTCTTATGGCGTCTCACTTATGTATTGGAATATGGCACTTTAATATTTCTCCTCATGCGTTCATTTTTGTCCTGGTTGAAAGATTAGTTTTATAGGTTTTGATTCTCCTGAAGCACGGTTCCATTTGAGGATTTCAGGTCCTGCACGTAGTGTAAGCAGTGCCGCGTGACAGCGTGGGTGTTGGAACGGCATCAATAAAACCCGGACAGATAATACACGTGTAACACTCTAGATTAGCTGTTCATACAAATGGTTGATAAGGCCTCAGAAACATGTCTGTAGTTGACAAGCAATTCATCTGCAATGTTCAAATCATGACAACGTGCTGTCCCGTTAAGCACAAAGGCACACTTACATTTCTATAGGCTTGTTATCCATTTTTAACAGTCGACAGAAGCACAGAATCGTGGCAACAAAGTCAGCAAATGCAGTGGTATTTATTTATTATACAGCATTAGTTATTGTACCTAACAATAGCCTGAGTAGTCATCCGTCCAAAAAACAGATGGAGAGAATGTGTTGTTGGTTCAATCAATAACCAGATAATGATAATACTTTTAATACTAAAACGTTTAATTATAAGCTGTGATTATTGAGCAATACAAAGTCAAAGCTTGTTTATTTCAAGATATAAGATAGACTGACAAAATAAACCATTAGTCCCATTGGAAGGTTCATTTGAAAGAGCAATTTAAAATACATTTAAAACAATTAATGTCCGTTTCTCTTCAATTCATTTCCAGTGGTTTATTTAACTGGATTATATATAGGTGATTTCATTGGTGTTTGTAGCTGCTGAGTCCTGTTTGCGAGTGGTGTCGATGCAGTGCATTGCAGAGGCAGCCCTACTCCCAACATGACTGTCCTTCCATGGTCCCGTCTCAAAACTTGATGCATATTTACTAAAACATTAAAGGGAATCTTCTTTTTTTTAAACATCTTAAATGGTTATTTTTGTTCACCAAATAATGTCTGTGCCCCCCTGCCTTCAATGAGGAATGCCAACAACGCCACTGAGCCATTTTATGGAAACTAAAAATGTAGAAACTTCCTCACTTTGTGAGCAAAGTATCCGGCGAAGGAATGTAACCAACTAAAAAGCACAATACGTCCTTTAAAGTGCTATGGGTGGGTGTTTGAGGTCTCCTTTTCTCACAGGTCGTTCCTCCACTCCGGGTCCAGCTGCTGCTGAACCATACTCTCTTCAGTGTCCACTGGGGGGCGTAGTTCAGAGGAAAGAAGAGGGGAAGGGGAAGGGTGGAAGAGGAAACCTTAACATCAGTTCAAAATGATCATTATGGAGGGTAATTCTAATGGAAATAATGATGTGTGTGTCACCTTGTGGCTCAATCTGAATGTATAGGGCAGCAAGTCTGGCCACCACCGTCTCCTCTTCCTCTGTGTGGGAGAAACCAGTGTAGCCTCCTTCCTCTCTACAGTACTGGATAAACCTGGAGGAGATATGTCACGAACAATGACGCAAAGTTGGGTAGGGAACGTACTGCTCTGATCACAATAAACTTTGCCTTATACCTTTTGTTTTGTTTTTACAATATTTTGGTACAAATAAAGTGACAGCAGAAAGAAGTGGCAATGCCACACCCACCGGTCCCAGGTAGGATCTGAACTGAGCACTCTGGGGTTTCCCACCACAATCAGCAAGGCTTTGGCTCGAGTCACGGCCACATTGAACCTCTGGCCAAGGAAAGAGTAGAGTGTCAGAATAGTGTGTGTGTGTGTGTGCGGCATGAGCGCACACATGCATGTGTTTGTGACTTCATACCTTCTCATTCTTGACAAAGCCGAGGTTGAACTGTTGGTCTATCTCTACATATCTGGGGCTGCTCCGAACTGTAGACACCATAATCACTCTCCTCTCCTGACCTTGGAACTCCTCCACTGAACCAACCTGACACACACACACTGTATATACTTACAAACTGTTTCTAAAATGGCAGGGACATCACTGGTATGTGTCACATGATCTGTTCATTACCTTAAGGTATTCCATGTTCTTCACTTTTAGTTCTTTCTGCACTTTATCCAGGCCCTTACGAATTTTCAGCACCTAACGTGACACCCAGAAAAAACATTTCCAGCCTTTTCTCTACACATAAATACCCTTTGAACCACACAAATGTGTAACAATAAAATTGAATTGCAGTACTATATGTGTTCATGTGTCTGAAGGGCATTGTAAGTCCATTCTCACCTGTTTCCTGTAGGGGGCGATGATACCTATGTCTCTGGGTGAAATGGTAGCCAAGCCCTTCTTGCCATGCGTCTGCAGCAGCTTCTTCAGGTAGCTCATCATCACCTCCACCTCTGCTACGTTGAAGAATGAGGGACTGCTCGCCTCGCGCTCGTCCAGACCCGTCACACCATGGAAGATCACCGGGAAGCCCTGAGAGAGAAGGTCGGTACGAAAAGTGACATTTTGGACAAAAAGGAATATTATATATCATTGGAAAGCTCTTGCCGAGTTCCATCTGATGAAAATTTTAAATAATGGGGAAAATCCAAAAGACTCAAGTGAAATCTCAGGATTAAATGTGGTGCAGAAGATCATTTTCTGAATATTCATCTTTGTAAAAGTAAGAATGAGCATGCAATGCTTATGTTATGTTTTGAATTAAAAAAGATTCAATCATTTGTTTGTTTTTCCTGCTCTGCTATAGGAAATTAGGAAAAACACTTTTGCGCCAAAGTGCATGTGTATTGGTGGGCGCTTTCATCTTAGACGGTTTCTGTTTGTGCGAGTGTGTGTGTGTGTGTGTTTTGGTGGAGTTTTCTTACCGTCTTGGGCAGGTATTCCCATCTGCAGTATAAGTTGCGAATTATTTCATCAGCGCAAACCTCGAGCTCTCCGTCATAGAAGAGCTCGTTGGGAATCTTCAGAATGGCAGGATGAGACCTGAGACGACAAAGGGTAAAAAGACGGCAATGAAAAAGTACACATGGTTTAGAGGAGTCCAGTGTGATAACCGTTGTGACTACCACACCTGTAGTTGCGCAGCAGTTTGGTAACAAAGCGATTGTTGAATGTCCCGTCATCCTTCTGGTACAGAGAGAAATCACTCATCATACGCAGCAACAGGGACACACCTGCAGACAGCAAAGCCTTTTTAACTCCAGATCCTGGTGCGTGTGTGTAAACTAAAACAAATACGGAGGTGTGCACAGAGCAGTGTGTGTGTGTGTGTGTGTGTGTGTGTGCGCTTACCCATGCCGTATTTGAGTGCCAGGGGAGACCTGAGAATGGGCCCCAGCTGCTTGGGGTCTCCAGCCAGCACCACATGACCAGACTCTGCCTGGAGTAGCCCTTTGTGTCACGTAGAACATGAATCAACAATACTTGGAATCATACACAACAACATAAATTTCAACCACAGAAAAACACTACTAGTGTTGTTTTCTGTACCTGCCAAGGGGATTAAACTTTCAGTCTCCACAGCGTGCCCTGCCTCGTCCACAAACACGTGAGTGAAATGTCCTGGAGGAATGTTTCCTGTAACCAGCCTATAGAGATCGGAGACAGTACGTGGTAGTACACGGAGTCATTATGTTGAAAAGTACTATATTGCATTCTATAGCATATTCTGTTCGCATTTGGCACAAAAAAATAAATGGCTGGCTGTTAGTATTTTGGAAGACAACGTAAACACAAGTGTCATTACTGTAGCAGCTAATAGTGGTTTGCTAACTTCTATTTGGTGTCATGCAAGTGATGAAAATGCACTGAGTCACTACCTTCCAGCGGTTACAAGGGTGGTGACCATGATCTTATACTCCATCAGCTCCTCTTTACAGGGGAACATGTAAGTGTCCCCTACCAGGTTAGAGCATGCCTGTGAAAACACATGCATCAGAACCGTAAGGTTGTAAGCTCTGTGGTACACTAGTGGAGGTAAGAACCAAAGACGGACGGAAACTTCCGTCCTCTTTTCTCAGTGCTGCCCTTTAGCGCTGCTCATTGTCCCGTCTCTCGATGCGGTTTGCACCCGGCTGTAAATCATCGCCAACCGTACCTCCATCTCTCCGCCTCTATCGCTTTATCGGCTTCTTATGTCGCTGTCATTGTCTATGTCACTACATTCCACTGTTTGTCCCGGCAACTGTCCACCGCTCAGCCGTCCTGGTGGGGGATTCCTCTTTGACTTGGCCCGCCCAAGGTTTCTTCCATTTCTTCCCCTAATAAGGTTTTCTTGGAGGTTTTTCCTCCTTGCAGCCTCGAGGGTCTAAAGCTGGTGGTGCCGGGCAGGTTAGGCCTTGTGGAATATGACGGCTTGCTATGGTTTGCTAAAACGTTCTATTGTGCGTCTTATGCTTTGTTCTGTTTCCCTGTTTGTCCTACGTGATTGTGTAGTTCCATTGATTGTCGTTCAGGTAGATCCAGTTTGGCTCATTGTCTGTAGTCCTTTGAGACAGACATGTGATAAAGGGCGATATAAATAAATGAACTACACCGTACACAACAATCACAGTGACACTGACCTTTAGCTCCTCGGGAACAAATTTAGGTTCCCGGCTGCTGGCGTACATGCGGTACACCTTACGCTCCTCCACATGGTCCAGAATCTTCTTGCAGAGCAGATCAGCGGCACTGTTGGAGGGAGCACAGGCCAGGATATGGCAGGAGGCCTGGCTCTTCTCTATCTGCTTGATGGCCTCCACCAGAGTCACCGTTTTGCCTGACCGACACAAACCAGCATTAGCGTGGCGTAAAACCGAAAAGGAAGTAGTATTCTGACAGTGAAGCAACATTTACATACACTATCACATACACGTGCCGTACCTGTGCCAGGTGGGCCAAACACCAGGTAAGGGGCGGGTTTGGAGGACCCAGCTACAATGTGTTGTACAGCCATATACTGCTCTTGGTTCTCCTCCAACAGTCTGTCAAACAGCCTGCAGAGAGGAAGGTAGAGGTCGAGAGATCCCACATCGGGGCTGAGTGACAGTTAGCGGTTAACGTTTACACACTTACACGCTAACATTTACTGCGTAAATGTCATAACCCCCATTAGAATAACCCGCTTAAGCTCATTATGAGAAGATGCCTCGCTTTAATGTGGCATGCAATCACCGTACTCTGTTTACTTTGGGTTTTACGCCATCTGCGCAAAACTCCCACAGTATTATGGGTAAATTTTGATGTCAATAAAACACATGGTGGCTAGAGACACTTGCTGATGTTATTACTATTGGGTTCATCATTTCTTTCTTTCTTTCTTTCTTTCCCCTGTATTAATAGTAACCTACTGCTCAGTGAAAGAGAGCAGTTACTCGAAATGGTTTATTCACGACAATCGCTACAGAGATCAGTGCAGTGAAGTCGTCCCAGAGTGCCAACCATGGGAACGAGGCCTCCCTTGCCCCTGAGCTCCACCCATCGCTGTTGGCACGACTAACCTGAGTGTGGGTAGTTGCGGTTGCTGGTAGGAGGCGGCCGCAGCGGGGAACAGCACCTCCCCCAGCATGCCTTGAGACGCCTGCTCTGCCGCTCTGTGCTGGACACGCGTGGGCAGACGGTTGACCGTGAACTCAACACTGAACTGCATGCCGTCTACAAAGCGGTCCAGCAACCTGCGGTCAAGTTCATAGGCGGCCGTGTGAATCTGTGATACCGAACGACGACTGATTTTGTTTGCTAATAAACAGTCAAAAGACAAATCTACTTGTACATTATCGTACATTAGTATATCGACTTGAGCTTACTCTGTGCTGAAGCCCAGTTTGACTTTGTCCAGCTGTACACTATGGACATAGCCACGGTACTTCACCCCCGTTTCTCCTTTGGGGCACACCAGCAGCTTATCGCCTCGTAGCACAGACGGACGGTTCTCAGACACACCAGGCACCTGGCAGGTGAAAGGATGAGTGGGAATGAGGGGATGGTGAATATGTGGGTGACTGTGTAAGTGAGTGAGTGAGCGCATGATTGGGTGAGAAAATATGTGGGGGGGGAAAGGTGACCGACTGAGTATCTGAATGAGCGAGTGGGGCGAGCAAACGAACCTCCAGAACGAGAAGCTTCTTGTTGGCCGTGTCCCTGACCATGGAGGCGTATTTTCTGTCTTCATCGTCGTCATTACTGGGGATGTTGTATCTCTTGATGTCCACCTCCATCTGAAGCTCCTCCAGATAGAGCAGCAGCTGGAACCTCTCAGAGTAGTTCTCCCTGCTCATGGGACTCTCCAACAGGGCCATTCTACCAAAGACGTCAAATATGCTATGCATGTTAGAATAGAGGCGGTGCTGTTTCATATCATTCGTTCATGTTTTGGTTTGTGCGCACAATCCACCATCCAAACAGTAGCTATCCATCACTCCAACTGAATTCTCTGGATCACAGGGTTTGATCGAAGATGATTTTGCCTGTGCTATTAACCATCTCTTTATAATGCAGTTGATATCTCTTTACTTAAGTTAACTTGAGTTTTGAGCTGCCTCGTAGGAGAACGTGCAGGGGGCTGGATGAGTGTTGGTAGAGGGGGATGGGTGGCTTTAGGAATACGGTTAGTGGCTAATAGAAATATAACCATCGCATTCCCTTGGTTAGCTCTCCCTTAGATAACATAACGCCACGCGCGGTCTCACTAAGGTTAACGTCTGTGGCGGCTCGTAGTAATAACATTTATTAAGCACTAATCTGCTAAGCACTAATACTATTTTATTTTTGTTAATGTACAGCCGGTACCATATTGTGTATTTCCACGTCTCATGCTTTGTATATGTTATTAATACATTACGATAAAGTCATTTGGGGGGGGGGAAGAGCCGTGTTTATGGCGAGTGAATGTGTACAGAAGATGGTGACTTTACCTTGCATCAGGGGAGGAGGTACACTGCTTCAGTGACTTGATGAGCTGGTTCATATACGCTGGTATCGCATACTTTTTCAGCTCAACCACCAGTTTAAGGCGTATCACTGACAGACTGGTTGGAAGACACAAAATGGAAAAGATTGGACACATCGCTACGGGCCAACTTTCACACCTCAAACCCACGCCTGTTCCATAATATCTGGAGTGTATTGTGATACCCTTCAGGTGGCTGCCCATCCACAATGGTGTAAGGGGCTTGGGGAGTCACGGCGGCGATGGAGCGAGGTCTGTAGGGCGCTGTGGGGGCCAGCTCCATTCCCAAGGAGGTCACACATTTAGCCTCAACAAAGCGCACAATGTGGAAGGCAGTGGAGGAGGGCAGCAGGTCTGGTTTGAACTGAAAGGCCAATGTAGCTGGGTAGAAACCAACCGAGGTGGAGAAGAAGTGAACTTGGATTTCATACCGAGCACCTGGGGACACAAAGCGCACAACCGACGGCAACGTTCAGTGCGTTTCATAGTGGTCTATCGTACCTTTCTGTATCGCTCCGTCCCATAGGTAGAGGACTTGTTTTCATCTGTGATATCAAGGCAGAATGGTGAAGATTGAATATTAATAATATCCAGTGTATTTGAGCAAGTACAGTTATAATTCTGGCTTGAAAACCAGCTGGTCTTGGGTTTTTGTGTTGCAGCATATAGCAACAGACATTCCACGAGTGGAAAATCTCCACTGTGGGTGTGTGCGTCTTACCTGGTGCTAGTGAAAGAGGGTTTGCAGGGGTCACTTTGTGTTCATCCTTCAGAGTGAAGCATTTGAGCCAGTGCAGAGCAGTGTAGTAGGTGAAATACACCGACTTTGTTCCAGTGTTCTCCACATATAGATTTACCGTGTACTGTTAAAAAGAATAGAGCTACTCAGTGGAACTTCACAATTACACCACAACCAGAATCTCTTTATCTGCTCCAGTGGGCAATGTTCACAAAACACTGCACCTTTATATCACAAATACCTCTTCCACGCCTTCCAAACACAAGCAAACTCTCCCGTCCTTAAACTCACAGTCCGAGGTGATACGGATCCCATGTTTATCGGAGATGAACCGAGCCCTGGGGGTGTGACGAGAAGGGGTTATTGTATTTGAGGGGAAGCAGCATGGTATAATGAGGAGGGCGATTACCCTGAAATCAGAGTGCCCGGTTTCAAGCCTTCTGTTGAAGTGCCCTTGAGCAAGATGCTGAATTCCAACACACTGTACCCAACCCGGTGCTTCTGAGAGGCACAAGCGTCAACTTTTTTGGCAATTTTAGGGTTCCAAATTCAAACCAAGTACTGCTAGCTGGAAGCAACAAAGCACGCTAACAATGTGAACAAGCTGTTTTAGGAGCTGTGTCCACCGGGGACAGGTCTTTTTAGCGCTGGTGTTTTTTTCATTGTCGTTTTCTACAACAATACATGGACCTGAACTCTTTTCCGCGGCCAGCGCTGTGGGCGCCTTGCCTGCTTTCTGAGTTGAAAACGGGTTAAAAAGAGTAGAACAATAATGTTACATTTTAGAAAAACAGATAATCTGCTTCTTGAATATCAGCTTATTGGAAGCAGGAGTGACCACAAGGGGGCGCTCATCACTGGATCCTCTTACGTGTTCTTCCTGAGTTGTTTCATGAGGAGACTGGCCAATTCCCTTCGGGCTCGAACCCCTGTCTCCGCTCCATCCGGGGGGGTGGAGACCTGTACTGGCCCGGAACCGGATGCTCCATCCTGGACAGGCGCTGGCTGATGGCCCCTACGTGAGTGCCACTGGTCCCGATACATAGCTTTCACCTAGAAATGTATGTTCATATATATTTTCAATTAAATGTACTATTAAAATGGTCTGTAGAGTGGGTTTTTGTTGCCATCTGTTGGTTGACTTGGGTATAGGCGGTATAGTTTTATTTCATATGTCTAGCTGCATAGTCTGTACAGCCACTACTTGTATGTTACATGTACACTATAATACATTTATTGTACTTAAGTGCTCAGGTGAGAGGATTACTTTATTTGAGGAAAGCTAGATCTAGCTAAAAAACTATCGATAGATGTTTATAGTTTATTACATGACATTTTTCGGCTCCTTATTTTGTGATTTTTTGGCATAACAATTCACCGGAATGCAGGAATAAAGGTCTCTGAAACTCACATTTCACAATTCAGTTGTATTTAGATGCTATGGCAATACTGTTTATCTGACATTCACACCAATAAAGCATATGATATAATATGATATATATATATATTATTCAATTGACTCATCCCTCCAAGATGGAGCGGAACAGAAGTATAAATATAACAGAAATCAGAGTTTGTTCCCCCTTTGTCAGATCTTGTCCACTATTGTATTGGTGTGAACATTATACCGTTTTACAATTTGCCAAAAAAGATGCAGGAGGACAATTAACAGGGAGACATGACAAAATTTAAATTAAAAAGTGTAAAGTTACATGTAATTATTTGGTGTGTAACGGTCCCTATTCAAATGAACTATTACACCCAACTCCACTGAACGTGGCAGTGCTCACCGTGGGGTTGAAGCGCACGATCCCACGGTACATGGACACTTTCTGAGACACTCTCAGCGCATAGAGGACTCGGCCGAAGTTGGGATCTTTGAGTCCCGCCTTCCTGAAATAAATACAATATAATACAATACAATACAAATACATGTTTATGTTTTTTTTAAAGAGAGACCCCACCGTTGTTCTAAGCTCAGGCGGAACCCAGAGGAGGGACTCTCACCTGTTCCTGAACTCGGCGTTGTAAATCTCTCCGAGTTCACATCGTGCTGTAATGGCTGCTCGATCTGTCTCCTTCAAAAACTCGAAGAAGTCAAGTCCGACTTGGCAGCGTGACGATAAAGTCATATTGACGATAGAAGGTGACAGTGAAGTAAGAAGACGTCAAGTCGCCCTGATGGGTCGCTGCCGCTCGTCAAATCAACCCGTTTATATCCGCAACTCCCGGGGAATCGCACACAAACCAACGTTCGTTTTCGTTTCCTCGGCATTCCGGCCGGGCGGTTTCTCTTTCCTGTCAGTTCCGA
>OMOT01061585.1:33621-58570 GCA_900312575.1 Acanthochaenus luetkenii | reverse complement strand
CCCCCTCTCCCCCCCCCCCCCCCCAAAAAAAACCTTTTGACTTTGACTACTAATGCTACTATTCCTATTGAAGTGTTCTATGCTACTTGTTCCTATTGAAGTGTTTTGCTGATGAAAGACTGCATTGTATAGTTGGTCTGACTGATGTTGACGAAAAATGTACTATTGTAAGTCGCTTTGGACAAAAGTGTCTGCTAAATGATGTAATGTAATGTAACATCATAAATCTGTGATGCTCAGTGTATTCCAGGAGGTTCAAAGTCCAAAGTCAAGAAAGAAAGAAGGCCATTCTTTGCGAATAATTTTCAGAGCCTGATGATTGGGTAACGCCTCCGACACACCCACCAAACAAGAGAAAACGTATCTCAAAGCCCTTTTCACACCGTTTTGCGGAAACGTGTCTTTCAACCGGGAAACCGTAGCAAAACCGTGCACACCGTTTTCAGATTGAACGTGCCCCTGATGTTTACTGTTGATGTTTTAGATAGCTGAAAAAAGTTCTGCTATCAATCCCCCCTTAAAGTGTTTAAGGGTGGATTTTTCCAGTGAAGTGGAATTTTTTACTGTGCAGATTTTGGACATGGCAGATTTGCACAAGATAACTCATACCCTCAGCCATTATTACAAATGACAGGTAAATCTAGTCTAAGGCTTAAGATGTGGAACCACTAAGAGTCTGTCCTATTGTCTTTGCTGTCTCTTTCATTCTCCCCGCTCCCTTCCTCTTCTCTCTTTCTTTTCCCCATGCAGAGAAGTTGGCCGCGTCAGTCGGCACGTCCTACGGTTGTTATTTTGTTCCTGCATTCTCCGGCCTGTATGCACCCTACTGGGAGCCCAGCGCAAGAGGGTAAAAGTCCAAGAGCTACATCAAATCTACATTTATTTTGTAAACATGGCTACCTTAAATAATTCTGCTTGACTCTCCATCTCTCTCACTCTCTGTCTGTTTCTGTCACAGGATCATTTGTGGGTTAACTCAGTTCACTAATAGGCGTCACCTAGCATTTGCTGCATTGGAAGCTGTCTGTTTCCAGACGCGAGAGGTAAGCTCTCTCTCTCTCTGTCTGTCTGTCTGTCTGTCTGTCTGTCTGTCTGTCTGTCTGTCTGTCTGTCTGTCTGTCTGTCTGTCTGTCTGTCTGTCTGTCTGTCTGTCTGTCTGTCTGTCTGTCTGTCTGTCTGTCTGTGTGTAAATGACACAATAGCTTATGCCATACCAGATAACTTCATAACATTAACATCAAAAATGTGCATTAAAATTCAGACAATTATAGTATTCCGCTCTATTAAAAGTGGAATTTTGTCATTGCCATTTTGTCAACTAGTAAGTATAGCATAGTCCTCCGTGAGAAAGAATTCAAGGACTGAAAATTGTCGTGAGCTGAAATGTAGCGCAGTAGTATGCACAAATCAGTAATTCTTTGAAAGAGATGTATTTGATAGGACCCCGGCATTTGGGTGATGGATGTTTGTGTGGATACAGATACTGGATGCAATGAATCAGGACAGTGGCATCCCACTGACTCAGCTCCAGGTGGACGGAGGAATGACGTCCAACAGATTGCTGATGCAGTTGCAGGCAGACATACTCTGTATCCCTGTTGGTAAGGTTTCCATGTACCTTTTTTATTTCACATTTGTAGGTACTTAGCAATGTGTGAGCGGGATCAGGGTTGACGGCACACAGCCAAAAGCCGGATATAATTCTGTGCCACGCCGGTTCACGACAGCTCTTCTCTAAGCGAGATGTCTGTTGGTATGGTTACTGGAATATGTTTTGACAGCGAGTATACTTTCGCTCTCGGGGTCTGTTACACTAAGTCACTAGAACAACCTTTAAAAACCTGCCACACAGTCCTTAACTTTTTACTATCTCCAAGAGGATGAATATAGTGATAGCCCATGAAACTTTTTAAATGCAGGGTATTTCGAATTTATTGTAGTTATTTTTAGCAAGCAGGGCGGCACAGATATAGTTATATAATAAAATAATGATTATTTCGTTCAAATTTGATTTAAAAACAAGTAATAATACAAATACTCAAAACTGTTCTCTTTAAACATGACATATCTGTAACCCACGATAATAGTTGTTTTAGAGAGAGGATAGCCAGAGGGCCCGTTCTGATTCACTTCCCTCTTTTCAGCTTGACTCAAGAGTGGTGGAGAGATCCGTAACTCCATTCACAAGATTTAGTCCACACTTAAGATAAGATAAAATCCAGTATGTCAGGAACTGTTTGCAATTCCCAGATCCATGATGTTATAATCCACCGAGATTTGCAAACTCATTGTCCCGACTCCCCAGCTGGTTTCAAACCTATCTAACATGTCGGACTGATCTCAGGAGGTTATCCTGAAAATCACCAACTCCAACTTCACAAAGTGTCAGATCTGGGAAAATTCAGAGTCCAAATTGTAGCTTCTAGAGGTGGGATCTTACTTCCACGATGCATGTGGCTAGTCCAGAAGTCCAATCAATTCTCTGCAGTTTCTTCACTGCTTTCACTATGTATAACAGTCCGTGGTATATTTATACATTTCACAATTCTCCCCCACCCTCTTTATTAGACATAGTTATTATTCCGTGTGGCCCGGTCAGGAGGCCAGGCTGACCTTATTCCCCTACATTGGTCATTTCAGGTCACGTCATATCATTTCACAGCCTGGTTAGCAAGTGCCTGGAAAAACCTTTGCTTTACACTACATCCTGTCTCTTCTCACAGACAAAACCACAGCCTGCGTTCTCTGGCTTTTGAACTCTGATTTACACATTGAAAAACATTGCTGCATTTTAATCAATGTTTCTTATCAACATCAATCAATTTCTTCTCTCTTACTGTTAGATGGATTTCTAAATACATATGATTACCATCAGTGATATTTCTGCTCTGTTCTCTGGCTCATTATTTCCATGCTCTTTCTTCATACATCTCCCTTTTCTGGTGGCGCTCGAGGGTCTACGATCCTCTCGTAATCCATCTTCTTCGACAATGCCCAACACACAAACTGCACACCTTTTTGAGAGCATTGATCATCCCCAAATAACATTGCTCTGCTGAAGTGTCCTTGAGCAAGACACTGAATCCCTGCCAGCTCTAGGGCTGCTGCTCTGTAGCTGACCCTGACATCTGACCTCCCTGTGGAGTAGGGCAAGAGAAAAGAGAATGTCTTCAGGGATCAATGAAGTATCACAAAAATGCATATATATTTTTTTTAACAATTGATACTATCACTATTAATCGGGGGCGGCAGTAGCTCAGGAGGTAGAGTTCCCGCCCCGCAACTGCAAGGTCGGCGGTTCGAGTCCAGCTCCTCCCGGGAAAAATCTGTCGTAGTGTCCTTGAGCAAGACACCTAACCCCGAATTGCTCCCGTTGAGCAGGTTGGTACCTTGCATGGCTGCCTCCGCCAACGGTATGACATGTATGTTTGGATAAAGGTGTCTGCTAAATGCTGTAATGTAATGTGTAAGTCGCTTTGGATAAAAGCGTCTGCTAAATGCTGTAATGTAATGTAATCGTGGCGATGATGGCGGTTTTAGTGAAGCCCTCCATGCCTGAGACCACCGCTCTCGGTGCAGCGATGGCAGCGGGAGCCGCGGAGGGGGTGAGCGTGTGGAGCCTGAATCCCGAGGACCTGAGTGAAGTCACCTCAGAGAAGTTCGAGCCGCAGATCAACCCCGAAGGTAAACATGTGGCTGCCTCTACGCACCAGAAAAGTTGAGACTGCTGCTCTGCCTGTCCGACATTATGTGTCCTTGCTATCTGCTGGTTAAAACACGTTTCTTTCTGTTTGTACTTGGTAGAGAGCGAGTTTCGGTACGCACGATGGAAGAAGGCGGTTCAGAAATCCATGAACTGGGAGACGACAGAGCCCGTTTGTAACGGAAACGGTAAGCATGGTCACACTCACAGTTAAAACAAAAAACAAAAATGAATCCTGTAGGTCATGCAAGCATGTTCTCCATTTTCCCTTCTGATGGTGGCTGGTGATGAAGTGGCGGTGTTGTAAATGAGTTGTCAATGTTCAGATGTAGCGTATTTATTTTCTCCCACTTTCTTTCTTTCCTCTCTGTGTTACCTGAATTGGACCTTGGTTCGGACGACCGCCAGGGGAAACTAGTATCTTCAGTAGTGTCCCACTGGGCTTTTACATTCTGGGTAGCATATTCATGTTAATCGGAGCAAAATACATCACAGGTCAGTGACTGCTTAAGCATGTAATTGCTGAGTGTATCCGTGTGCCAGTGATTTCACATGTAGATAGACAGTATGAGTGTATAGAGCTCCGAGGTCCTGCCGCAACCACTGTCCTAAGAAGTGTTTTGGTAGCTTTCATTTCAAATTGTTGACCTCTAACTTAAGAGCAAGTTGCTGTAATGTCTGTGTGATACGTTCAGAATTAATGATAGCCGTTTACTGTCAGGTCCAAATGCATATTATGCACACAGATAAAAGCGTTTTCTTGAAAGTACATATAGTTGTCAGTGTTTTATCAGGAAACGACAAACAAAATGACTACCTTTATTTGGGGATTTGTTTAGCATACTTATATCCTTATTTTCACTCTGAATGACGGCTTTAAGAGGATATTTTGACACAGAGAATTGTATTGTTCTTCACCTGGCAATGTTCACACCATACGAGAACACTGTTGGTTTGTTCATGAGTCATCCTGAAATTGCTTGTTGCAGCTGCAGGCGCCTCTCACTGGAACTGGAGAGCCACCGCTATCCACGAGCTAATGAGCTAGCTTGACATTAGCGGTGCTCTTTGGTATCAGTGAAGAACGCAACCTGTGTGAATGTGAAACTTGCTTCACTAACGTGTGTATTGTTTTGATTTTCTTTTGGACCTCAGGCGACAAATAGGCCCAGACCCCTGGAGGCATGAAGGCAAGTAAGAGGAAAGTGGAAGCAAACTCATCGTACCGGACCACCACCCGATCTCTTGGTTGCGCTCTCTTCCAAAATGCATTCCCGGAGAAAGAGACGTTTGCAGCGCTCCTATTGAATCGTACCGTTGGTTGGAAAATCAGTGCGCGTTTTACTGAATCACCGAGGCTCAAAGGCCAAGTTTGAACTGGCTAATTGACATTAATGTGAACTTCACAGAGATACATTTTATTATTATTTTATAATAAGATATTCTATATTATTATTATTTTCTCTGCAGCTGGCTACAACACACGGTTGTTCCTCTATCAGTGAGTTACACATGAACGCTAGATGGTGTGCATGCACTACTTTTTGTTGTTGTACGAGGTGCATTTTTACCAAGCTTGTTATTTATGTAGCAGCTCAACAGATGGTACTCCATATTGTTATTATCATTTTTGCTGCAGCCGTGTTAAGTGAAGTACGCTTTTCATTGTTTCCTATTTGTCACTGCACTGTTGCACTGGTATGACTGTTATGGTCTTGTAACAGTAACCTTGTGATGTGATGTTGTTGGAGTCGCCCCCACCATGGACTCTAAAGAGGCATTTTAGAGCACTTTATATATTTTGTTGTTTGTCTTGTGAGCTGTGTAGCAAGAGAGGCTATATGGGTTGAGTTTTTAGGGGAATGAAAACATGGGAATGAATGGAAGAACTGACAGGGTTGGGTTTTTCCGTTCTTCTGTTTACTTGGAAGGTTTGTAAGCAGTGGAAATGTGAAAGATCTGTATTGTCTTACATGCAAACATGATGGGCAATGGTGAACTGTAGACAGATCTGTGTTCCTGTGATCTTTGACGGTTCAGCCCGTAGATAGTTACGCCAAAGCTATAAACCAGAAAACCAAGACCCTCTTCTGTGATGATCCTCAAGGGACAGAACTGAAGCAGTGCCACTGTTAATAATCAGTCACTTACTTTGTAGATTCATTATACTTCCCTACAAAGGCAAACACTAACTACTTTTGTTGTTTTAAAGGTTGATCTCAACAGAAATGACAGTATTTGTTGATATGAAATCTACACCCTGCTAACTTTGGTTTGGTTTCACTTTGTAGGATTGTGTGGTGAAAACCGTTTATGAATTAAATGCATGAGAGTCTGAACTTCTGTCTTTTGAAAATATATAGAAATAATTATGCAACAGTTCTTACTTTTCCACAAAACTGTCTTAATTCTGAATGTATACTGCAAACTTACATAAAAACTGTTATCTCCTTGCATAAATTATTCAAGACAGAATACCACTGGCCTCATAATCATGTGGGTGAACACTCACTAATGTCTAATAGAGCCAGTTAACTCATACGAGCTGGTTAAGATTATTTACCAGGGAAAAGTGTAAATTATTTGGCAGTTTGTTGGCTTCTCAAAGGGTTCACTGATAAAGTAATTTATCATTTCATTTTAAAACGTTTTCATCTCTCGGATGCAAAGTGCCTCGTGTATAGACTTTCATTCTTTTCACTCGCAAAAATATATACCAGTAAAATTAACTGCCACAGTTTCTGTTGCTGTCATGTTACCGTCTGTCAAATTATGCAAAACTGTGTTGAAAAGCTCAAATAAAAACATTCTACCTGTCCCTAAAGTCAGTTCTCAATGAAGCAGCTTCAGTGCATTGACATGATAGAGTTTAGATTTCAGAGTAAATGGTTTATGTTCCAGAGTGAATCTATTAGATGATGGAAACATGACTATTCCCTTTACGCAAACTTGAACACCAGTGCCGGCGGTGGCTATGGGCAGGGGTGGGCTCAGTTTTTTTGTTGTTCAGCCAATGGAAAAATAGCATAGAAAAGACCAGTACCCTTTCTAACAATCTGATTGGGTGGGCAGCCTACAGCCCGCCTCCAAAGTCGCCCACATTTTTAAGGTCGTCTTAGACTGATTTGATAGAATATTTTTCATTAGGCTGCTTTGAAGACAAACATTAGCCTAACTACTACTTAAAGGCACAGACCAACCAAAAATCAATATTTGTCAGCTGTTTTCATACCTTGGAAATAGTGTAATAAAAAAACAAAATCCATATTGTACAGGATCTTTTCCATAGGAGCCTTATGTTTCTTACTTCTGAATTAATGGGAAAGATGGGAGTCACTCTAGCTTAGGCTTTTGAGCCTGTAGACTGAGTCCTATCTTATCCATTCATTTTGGTATCAGGACCAGTCCAGGATCTACAATGTGGAATGCTGATGTATTTTTTACATTTTCAGAGTAAGAAAACAGCTGACGCACAAACATGAAGAGTCATCACATCGTGCAGAAATGTTCCC
Source organism: Acanthochaenus luetkenii (assembly GCA_900312575.1). Classification (NCBI taxonomy): domain Eukaryota; kingdom Metazoa; phylum Chordata; class Actinopteri; order Beryciformes; family Stephanoberycidae; genus Acanthochaenus; species Acanthochaenus luetkenii. Next base: position 51,355 of record OMOT01061585.1, on the reverse strand, counting down.
CTTAATAATAATAGTCGTTCCGATACGAAACGCCTATGCCGGATCGATATCAGGTCATGTATCACGTGATGATAGCTCATTCAACATTGGTCTATATACCGTTCAATCTACTGTTTCTGTCTTCCATGTGAGATCTGAGTTTTGACCCTTTATGAAACTAAGTGTAAGCCAGTATGTCCATTGCTCAATGAAGGCTGGAGGCAGAACGGGTATTTTGTTTGAGAATCTGTTTGATGATTTCACTTCAGTTAAAAGGAAATATGTGTTTCATCCCCTTTTCCAATGTATGGAAACACGTTTTTGCAGGGAAATAAATGTATCATCAAAAACCAACGTACTTTGTCCTGCATTTCACTTTGAGATGAATGACTGAACAGAACATCAAAATATCCCCAAATCTGAACCAAGGCAACTTATTGAGGGGACCTCTTTGTGATCAATGAGCATTTCCTTCAACTGTGGTAATGTGTGAGGTTGACTGTATTTATATACTCTATAGGGGGAAATCCTAACATAGGTGAGTTGTTGACAGGGGAGTGGTCTGTACCAAAGATATACAGTACGTGAGGTGGGAATACTATATACATCATGTCACCAAACACATTACAATATTGTAAGCAAATGTCTTAAGATACCTAATAGTGAAGTCAAGTCAAATGTATTTGGACCAGTTGCAGGCGAGACAGGGACGACTGACTAATCCCAGCCTCAACAATAGCCTATAGGGAATTCAATATTCATGCCATATATCATTTTGCATGGGTAGGTGTCACGTTTTTTCAATTGGATATCTTATTTTGGAAAGTGTCCCTTCACGTGTTGGTGTATTCCTCTGCAGCTACACCCCAGGCTGTGGCTGTAACGAAGGACGCATTCTTAGTCAAAGAAGAGAAGGGTAAAAGAAGATGCACTACATGAAGACGTACATTTGTAGATACTTTTTTGTAACAGAAATGTTTGTCCAGTGAATTCTTTATGAAATATGCAACAGAATCCTGTCACCAACTTGTCTAACTAACTAACTAACTAACTGTCTTGTCCATTGAACCGTTGAATGCTAGAGTATGTGATAAATATATATAATACTTGTATTTTTATTTTTATAGTTAACGGAGGTGATGGTGATTATCACATATCAGTCCACTCTCTGGATTGAGTGTTGCCAAAAGTGTGTATAGAGTGAAAAGCAGGTATAACAGAATATAATCACCTTTTTATGTCTATATAGTAATGTAATCAACACGCGTTTACGTCACAAATCAAACTTTTATTTTGAAGCGTGATACTTAAATCACTAATGATTAGTGATTTAAAACATTTATTTTGAAGCGTGAGACTTAAATCACTAATGATTAGTGATTTAAGTTTCACGCTTCAAAATAAAAGTTGCCACTGCTTCCTGGTTAACAGATGATCTGTTAACCAGGAAGCAGTGCCACTTCTGCCAGGCTGCGGGACGTTTGTGCAGCAGCAGTTCCTCATTGCTGAACGTCCAAGGCACACACACACACACACACACACACACACACACACACACACACACAGAGCAGCAAGGTGTGCAGGTGAGCCAGTCATACACGACTTACACATGACACTGCTATTACATTCAAAGTGCACTGCGTTGCTTTTGATGGACAGGTTGCATTACAGGTGTGGCTTTGGAAAAAGAGACACGTCAGTTCCTGCTGGAGTTCAACGTTGATAAATGACTTTCCTGAACATGAGCGAGACCAGTGGGGCCGAGATTCTGTCGACGGACACCAACTCAAGCGACAGTGATAAAGGTGAGTCTTTGTCCACCAAACAAACAAACACACGGCATTACCAAATTCAAAAGGTGTTAAGTTCCAACGATGCACATGCTTTCTTACTTCCTGCTTCCTGGTAACTGCACCCCAGCAGCCTTTGTTTTTGTCCCACTACTGAGAGTACAGAACAGAGGAAGACACACAATTCATTTATTTAGAAACCAATATTTCAGTCCCTTTCCAACGAGTTTACAGGTAGGGGAGCACGGGGCAAAATGAGCCGCTCTTTATACGTAGCGCTACTACGGCAAAATAAACGTGTATTTATTAGTCTTGCGGTATTAGAAGAAGAAAAAAAACACTTGAGCACACATATGTGTTTAAGTTAACTACATTTTAATATGTAAATGCGATTAGACTGGAGTGAGCTGAACCATTGGCTGAACTTGCCCCAGGGCTAGTGGCACATTTGACCCCACAGCCACTATTTGACAAAACTACTTAAAATAGCTAATCAGGCCCACAGTAATGTTTTTTTTAACCATATATATTATACCTTATGAAGCCTTAAGATATTAAATAATAAAGCCTCAAATGTATTTGCTTATATTTAGATGCAAGAATCATGGCACCTTTCGCATGATGAAGTCACCTAACGTGAAAAATCACATTTTGGGGGGGTCTGGCTCACTTACCACTTCCTCCATGCGCTGTCCTCCATCGCCAATTTCTGTAACGGACAGACACACGGCCAGACTTGGCAAGACTCCCTGTGTTGCAGGGCCTCCACCTGAGTTGTTCGGGTGTAACGGCTGTGTTCCCCTTTCCGCAGGGTGGGCCATCACTAGCCCGAGGCCGCCAGAGTACCACAAGAGGAACACGGTGAAAGAACTGATAATGATGAGACGCCTTGGCAGTCACGGCGGACAGGTATTTCACCGCAATATGTTGCCGTCAAATTCATTATTCGTGTTTTATCTATTTATTAGTATAAAAAAAACGACCAACAACAATATATAACTAAGTTCAAATTAAACCCTATACAAAACAATTGTCACTTGGTCAAAATGAATGGAACATTGTAAGAAACATTGTGGGCAGAAAGAAAGCGATTTCTACGTATTTAATGTCTTGAGAACATGCAGATGGGATATTTGGAGCTCTTAGGTGTTTTTCTGAAATCATTCGTTACTATTTCTTTCAGAAACGGAAGTGCTCACAGGAAAAGGACACCGTGGGACGTAACTTTCAGTCTGTGAAACCTCGTTCGGTCTACGAGGCCATCGCCAGCGAGCCCGGCCTCTGTCTGCTAAGCGCTCCAACACCCATAAACCCCAGCGCCGCTAATCCTTTCGTCCCCGGTCTGGAAAACGGCCACGTTACCCCACAACATACACAACACCCAGCTCCGCAGGGTCACGTGGCGCCGATCGTTGATGGCAAAATGACTTTCTTCCATTGGCAAATACACCAAGAAGGAAACAGAATGGAGGGAGTTCACCCTGAGGCGTTGGATATGCAAGATGAAGACGGGGACACGTACGTATCCACTATTTGTATGAATAAATGCCGTTATTCGGACAAGAAGCAACAAGCTGACTATAAATATAACTTACTTATTGGTATTACTTTAGTCTTATCTGACCCACTATCCCTAATGGCAAGTTTTGAAGCGTCATCTCTGATCTCGCTAAATCCATCACCATCGTAAACCTTCTATCGGACTGACCTTTATCCTCTTGGTACACCCTGACTAGTCACGCACCTTCTTTGTGCTCCTAGTACTTGGATATATTCTCATAGGCCTAATTCTTTTTTCAACCGCCAGATTTCTTCACATAGCCGTGGCGCAAGGCAAAAGGGCCCTGGCCTATGTGCTTGCTGCGAAAATGGCAAGAATGGGCTCGTTGGATATGAAAGAGCACAACGGCCAGGTATATATATATATATATATATTTATATATATAACAGTCCACGTATTTAGCATTTATGCATGTTGAGAGAAATCCAGAGCATGCACATCCACATCTCTGCACACAGACGGCGCTTCAGATAGCGGTCGCCACCAATCAACACTTGATCGTTCAAGACCTGCTGGCACACGGGGCACGAGTCGACAGTCGAGACTGCTGGGGCCGCTCTCCTATTCATGTCTGTGCTGAGAAAGGCCACTTCTCCTCTCTTCAGGTAAGCCCGTTTCTCTTTTTCAATGTATCACAAGGGGCCATTGGGCCATATTTGTCCCAACAAGTCCCATTGTTTCTATAAGAATAATTGAACGCTGTTACAACGTAGAATCAGTGTTCATGTTTAGTAGAGTAGGTAGGCTTGCCATGTCCTGCTTAACATCTCTATTGTGCGTCTTGTGTCTTGTTTCTGTTTCCCTGTTTGTCTTATACTGTTCTGTAATTCCATTGGTTGTTGTTCAGCAAGATCTAGTCTCATTTTCTGTAAAGTCCTTTGAGACACGCGTGTGATAAAGGGCTGTATCATTAAATGAACTTGAACATATGTAAATCAATCAACAATATGTAGAAATGTTTACAGAGTACACTGAGAAGTTAGATTTTTTTACTCACACATTGTCGCAGAGCATCCAGAGGGCCCAAACTGGGAGCTGGCAACCAATTGATATTGAAATGTTCAATTACGATGGTGAGTAGTTTATTTTTTTTAATGTATATTTGACAGAAATCTTATCCCTATCCATTTTTAGAAAAGGAATCATTAACTGAACATTTGTCATTCAATAGTTTAACTCACCAAGCAGTGAATTACTGACATCTAAGCTTTTCCCAAGATATGCTTAATATTTATATTTTTAAAAAAAGAAGAAGGATTTACATTTTGTCTAGATTATTATTATTTTTTTTTACATTGGATGTGTGGAACCGACTAAATCCTGCTTTTTGTGCAATTTCTTTGTGACGGATGACTGGTAACACTACTGTTCTCTTTCCTGAGGTTTAACTCCACTTCACGCAGCAGTCGTGTGTCACAACGCCGTTGTTAAAGAGCTGAGGAGCCTGGCTAGTCCCGGCTCATTCACCGCAACGGAGCTGGTGCAGAGGAAACGCATGTATGGGGAATGTATTAGGACTCTGTTGGTCATGGGAGCCTGCTGTGGGACAAAGGTAGATGTCCATAAAAGACACCTTCACTGCATCATCAGCACCCTGAGAGACAATCATCTTGTCTTCACGCAGTGTTCCTCCGTTTCACTCCCACAGGATCTGAAAAGTGGACGGACTTCACTCCACATGGCCTCCGAGGAGGCAAATGTGGAGCTGTTTCATCTTTTCCTCGACCAGCCGTCTTCGCTGTCCTTTGTCAATGTTAAGGTTCGTGATTTTGTTGGACTGGAATCTGAGGCTGGATGAGCGAGTGCTGGTGTTTCCTTGTAATAAAGCAAATTCAATATGATGATTAACCAAACCTTTTATTTATTAAATAGTTTCCCCTCAGTCTTGTCACATTAACTAGGCACTAATGACTACCAAATACCTTAACAATGGGGAAAGATACACCGGTTTGAGGTATTAACTAAAAGTTTTTATTGTGTAGATGCAGTGTCATCTTTTATGAGGGTACCATTTGCCAACATTGGAGAAAAAAACAACTAACAGTTGCTACAGACTGATGTTAAAACAAATGAACAACCCGTAATGTGTAATTTGTCTATGTGTTTATCAGACATTCAACGGAAACACAGCCCTGCACATCGTCAGTTCTTTGCAAAACCACCAAGCTCAAGTGGATGCAGTGAAGCTGCTAATGAGAAGAGGAGCTGACCCCAGTGCCAAAAACATCGAAAATGAGCTGCCTGCTCAGTTGGTGCCTGAAGGACCCATCGGTGAAAAGGTGCAGTGTGTGATCACTAAATGATCCAAACCGTCGCTACACTTTTCACGAAGATAAGGCTTTCGAAAACACGTACAGTAGGTCACGCAACCAGCAACCAGCAATTGCAGTATGTCGTCTCACTGCTGCCAAAACACTGACTTTGTTTGTTTTGATTAAAATACCTGTTTTCACTGCAACGCTAACAAACCAGATCTTGGTTTGGTTAAAGGGAGTGTTAAAGGGGAGGGCATTGAGTGGTCTTACCATGTTTAAATCAATGAGAATATGCTTTTTGAACAAAACAAAAACCGGTCACTAACTGGACAGTATGAGTGACAAGTGACGGTGTGTGTTCTGCATTTCTCACAGGTGCGGCAGATCCTGAAAGGGAAAGATGTTCACGCTTAAACTGAAGTTCAGAAACACTGTCAGTCAGACAGTCCAATCTATGAAGATACTATTTGCCAACACAAGGGCAGATGCTAGTTGTTTCAATGAAACATGTCTAACTGTTCATTACAAAGTAATGCTCAAACAGAAAGTGAGGCTTTCATTTCTATTTTGCGGTTTGACTCTTAGCGTTTATATTTAGCCGACACTTTTGGATTGGATTCAATCGTGAACAATCAAGGGATCAGAAATTCTATTTGATTGAAAACTCCTAGTGAAATAATTTGAAGATTTTAAAATCTGTTAATTTTGTTTAGTTTGCAGTAGCGGTTTTGTTTTTGTTAACATACTGTGGGTCTTTCTAAAATCAGTCTACTATTTTAATGTCTGTGATGTTAGGTCTATATAATAGAACCAGATTTCTCAAACCCTTGATGTCGATCATGTAGAAGGCTTAAATGTTCAGACATATTTTGACACTGGACTACATTTGATTATGAGCTAAATGTTCTGCTGGCAAATGATCTGTATATTCAGTTGGAAGTTAATTGTGCATTGAAGGTGATTGTGAAGAAAATAAAAATCCATTACAAGTTCAAAGTAGTTGAATGAAATGTTCAGAGTTTTCGAGAATAATAGTTTAAGTATATGGAATGGACTTTTATAATTATGTTCTGTATCCATAAAGCCCTGGGGATTTGGGGCTTGCAATGACAGTTTATAAACTAAAATCTACAGAGCTGGTCCAGGAACATTTGGAAGGTCACATTTGATGATGTAAACACAGCCGGTCAGGCCTCATCTGTAGTTAAGAATAACACCAAACAAAAAGTTAATTATTCTGAGTGGGTAGGTTATGGCAGCTCCATACATTACAATATAATCTCTAATTACGTCAAATCAGACATTTTTAACCAAAAGTTTGAAGAGACGCGGTCAGACCTCAGACATGACCATGAAACGTTTAAGAGGTCACATGATCAGGCGGCGCTTCCCTTGGTTGTCAAGAGGAACGTTGCTTCTATATTTTCTTTGAATAATGAAGTTAAGGATCCATATTCCACCTTCCAATAGGAGTGCTTCTCTGACCCCCATTTGCTTCTTTAGCTGTCTTGTGCCACATAGGGTGAAGCAATCAGGTTTCATTTGCACCGCAGCCTCTAATCTAAGAGAAGGCAAATGAGATCATGGTGTGACAGATAACCAGAGAACCGCCTGCTCCCCAAATCAAGTATTAATCTGTGTGGGCACAGGACGAGGTAAAATAAAGACCATTAACCAAATAAAAACAACAGGTCAGTTTGAATATATGAAGCAGTGGGTCTTTAAATATGCCAAGAAGCAGGATTACAGTTGGATAGATTTAAAAAACACTTGCCAGTGGGATCATGATAGATCTAAATATATTTCAAATTACTGTTGGCCTGGCATGACGTTAGTTACTTACTGAGTAAGGGGTCAATTATACTTCTGCGTCAAAGCTACTTGTATGAGTATTTATGATTTTGCATTGATTATTATGTGGTAGACCACCCAACGCTAGATGGCAGTGGCGTGCTTTGTTAACACGGAAGTAATAACAGAAGTTTCTCGCCGCAAATGACATCTGGTAGTCTTTATAATTGAGATGAGGTGTCCTACAAATGAACATATTTGCAAACCTGCTCAGCTAGTCTCTCTTCGATCTGCTCCATGTTGTCTTCACTATCGGCGGACAAAAACCAGATACAGGTAGGAGGAAATATGAAGCGGGCCAATCACAGTTCTTGCGGTATTGCGTTGTCCTATGCGCAGTTACATAGTGGGAGAGGTGCACATAACGTATGCCTGCACCGGTAAGACCTACGGCGTAGTTTTGACGCAGGAGTATAAATTACCCTTTACCCTGGTAGAAACACTGGCCAGTGAGCTGTACCCTGCAAGTACTTGGATGGCTTGCTTGAATGTACGATTGTGCATTAGGAAAAGGACAGAATCATTAATGTACAGAATGATGGCAACAGTCACGGTAGTCCAGGGTCTGACTTCCTAAGAATAGTTGAACACTAAGATCATCATTGTCAAGCCCTATAAATATAGAGAAAGTTTACCTTAGCACAACCCACAATGCTCTTTTTGCCTCTCTTCAAGGCCTTGGCTACCTCAATCAGTCATACAGTAATTATGTCTTCTTCTTCTCCTGCGACAACAGTTCAGGGACTGGTTTCTCAATAAAGCACCGCAGCTCTAAGATCCTCTTTGTCCACACAGGCCTACAAACAAACACAGACGATCTTAGCACTAGGCATGCTTTAGGAAAAAACTCATTTCTTCTTCTTCTCCTGCGTGCTGGCGAACCACTGGTCCAGCAGCTTCTTGCAGTAGTAGATCTGCCAGCCGTGCACCTGCACAGCGATGACGATCACCAGGTACATGACGGACACGGCAGAGAAGCCGAAGATAAAGCGGTAGGCCTTGCCGTGCCGGTAGAGCTGCTGCGCCACGGGGAACATCTCCATGCACCCGTAGATCAGCGGAGCCACGCAGAAGAGCCCGGCGCTGACCATGGAGATGACCAGGTAGCTGATGTTGTTGCGCGGCAGGGCCAAGGAGCTGAAGGCGGAAGGAATGATGCTGAGGAGATAGGGGTACTCCCACTGGTACGGCGAGGCCACCACCCTGTGGGACACCAGGCTCAGCTGACTCACCGTCACCTGAGAAAGGATACACAGTACAGACTATTACTACTAGCTCTGCTGTTATTACCGTTAAAAGGATCAAACTGGTGCTTTTTAAGTTTGTGCCAATTGTGTAGGTTACCCCTCCCCTTTACATTAGTCCTGGTTTGTCTGCACACAGTCAGCATAGTTGAAGATATCAGGGCTCGTTTTCCTCCCTTCAGAAGCCATTTGCTGCCATTGCCATGAAAAACTTCCAGACTTCAAAATTGCCCAAGCTAGATAATACATCTCATGAATGAATGATTTGTTTTTTTCTTCTGTTTTATAGTTATTTCATTGTGTTTTCGTATCAGTGCTGCATTATGTTACACCAACTGACCCACATAGGAAGAAATGGAAGACCAAATCCATCTTCAAATCTGTCTTCTCATTTGGGGCATCTTTGTTAGCAGGGACAGTAGTTAATTTCAAGCTAGGTTTTACACTGTAAAGTGTATTTACAAATTATGAAAAAACAAGTAAATGTTACAAATCTAATTACACTGCAAAATGATTGGGTGAAATGTACACTAGACATAGAAGTAAATGGGCTACAACTATGAATGACAGAAAGAACTACCGTACATGTATTCTATCATAATTCAGTCAAAATAAATAACTTCCACATACTTGACTTAATGAAAGTGGCCATCGTTAAAAAAAACACTCTAGAAATGGTTTACCATTACCTGAGCTGCCAGCAGCACCCAGATCAGCACATGGACAATGTTGAGTTTGCGGACTTCAGACTTCAAGGCAACGCTGTGCAAAATGACACACAGGGGTGGGCAATGAGAAAGAACGTTAAGCATGAAGCCTTCAGCTGCCGTACTGATTGTTACATTTCACTTCCAAAAACAATGTTCATGGTATTCTACGCATTTTATTCGAAACAGAGAGAGCTGTTAAGAGGGAGGTGGGGTGGTGGGGACCTCTGGATCTGCTGTTCCCCCCCCAAAACAAATCTGGGGTCCAAACCACGTCACCATTTTCCTCGGAGGACTATTACTTAATACAGTTTAGTGGTAAAGGAATCAACCTCATCTGGTAGTGTGAGGCGACCCTCTCGCGGTGCTGAAAATCACTGCCATCCGTGCCTGCTGCTCTCGGACCTGCTCGCGAAGCCATGATGGAGGCCTGAAAGCACAACATGCCAAGTATCAGCTTCCTATCCATTTTCAGTCCAGCTAGGAGACCAGTTTTGACTCTGAACTAGCTTATTTCGCATTACATTTCATTTTTTTCAAGTCAAGTATAACTTTATTTGTCCCCAAAGGGGCGATTAGTTGTGCAGCAGTAATGACTTAGATGACTTATGCAGCAAAAGGACACTACTGGAAATAATTCAGAAGCCTTACGAAGCCATCGAGTATTGCACTTTCCTTACATTCCCATCTCACCTTCCCAAATAATCTCTCTCTCTCACACATCTATCCATTTTCTCATCACTCTGGCAGCCAGGGAAGAAGTAAAAACATTATACGTTAATTTCAAGTCATGGACTAAGTTAATTAGTTTGCTAATTGCGATGATAGAACAGTATTGTGTCAGGTTTGGTATTCCAGGCTTTAGATACTGGGAGAGAGTAGGAAGTGAGGTAACGTTAAGTTAGTACAGGGTTGAATCACTGGCTAATACCAAACATATGTTCAACTCAAACAAATCAAGGGTCTACGAAATCCTTTCAAACGGCTCTTTATTCTACCATACCACATAGCATTAGCTAGCATTAGCCGACCTTGCTAAGTTGTCTTAGGTAACGTTAGCTACTGGGGCTAAGTTTCACGTCAGCTCAAACACTAGCATGTTCAGTAAAAACGTAACTTATCTGCAAAAGCTTCAGCACTTTGCCATTGAGCTAACGAGCTAACGTTAACCCTGGATACTAGCTAGGTTAGCCACGGGAAGTGTTAGCTTGCGTAGTTTACGATAACCTGTCAGCAAAGTTTCGACAGTGTCCGGCAGGAAAACGTACAAGCGATTAATCATAGGACTTACTTTTTATCCGGTGTTGTTCATAAAACGTCTAATAGGCAGCTTCAAATCTAAACGATGCCTGGCAGCGGTGTGTGTGTGTAGGTCAGAGCGGAAGTAGCGTCGCCAGATTGGATTGACAGTTTCCAGCCCAATGAAACCTCCTCGCTCAAAACCCGCCCAATGGCGTCAAAATCAAAACATTGCGAATAGAAGAAGAAGAAAAAAACGGTAAAAATCAATAGGTTTGATATGGAATTACTATCAAAGAGTATATAACGATAGCGCTAGTTATAAACTCTTCACTCTCCGCCTAAGGGAATCGCACACCTTAAAACCGAAGTAGGAAGTACAACATCTCAAATTATGATGTCATATGACGATGAGCATGTCACATTAGGCAATTTCTAATGAAATAATGCTTTATTGCTTTATAGCTAAAGGCTCAGGCATAAAGATGATAATCAATGATCACATTAGGGCAAGACCAATTCTATTTTTCAGTTTATTGGTTTCTTTATTAAAACATAACCGATCAAGGCAACAAATAACAACACGCACACGTTGTGTTTTTGTGCACCACTGTAGCTGTTAATAGGGAGATAGCTGTTAATAGTCCCCAAAATAAATCTGGGATCCTAACCGCTTCACCATTTTCCTCTGAGGACTGTTACTTATTCAGTTCAGTGGTGAAAGAACCCAGCTAGTTTTGACTCTGAACTAAAAAAACGAGAGAAAGTGGAAAACCCCATTCTTTACATTTACAAGATTTTCATTCCAAAATGAGGCATGCATCCACTATTAAAAAAAAATTAAAAACCCAGAAACTAAAATATTGTCAGATACTGGCATGAAGGCAAAACTCATTGTTGGAATGTTTAATTTAGCCCACAAAATGTTTACATAGTGTTTTGCTTTTATTGGAATGAAATCCTCTATTTAGCGTTCAACACATAGTAAATAACACAATTCCACGTAATCAGTAGTCAAACAAATAAATTACAGAGAAGAATACTGACAAATACCATTGAAATTATTTATTATTACTACAACAGTTTTCTAAGGCAAATAGTGACATATATCAAATACAGTAGCGGGGCCCAAAAAAATCAATTCAATTGTGGACTAAAAAATGAATATGTTACATTTCATTACATAAAACAGTGGCATTTTCAAGATACATTAAGAAAACAATGACTGCCCCTCACACAGTGTAACCTAAACAACAGATATATTACCGTATGACACTCCTCCTGAAAACATAGAGAAAATAAAATATAAACCAAATGTATATTGCTATAAATATGAGTAAACGCATTGTACAATGAACACCAACACTCTCTTATGTGCCCAAAATATAGAACCATAATACAAACAGACAAGCAGAAAAGGATTCTGCACTGATATCCTGATATCCTATGTGAATAAAACAATGAATGCTTGACTTCTGCAATATAAAGCATTATTCCAGATTTCCAGCTATGCATAGAGTATTGATATACTGTGTGGATGGATATTATAATGAATGCATGATGTAAAAGGTATAATCCTCAAAGAACTATTAACACCGTATACAACATGGCAGATTATATATTTGTATTGAAAAGTGAAAGTGATGGATCCTCATATCATCTCGTCTCTTCCAGATTCTCAGTATTGCCCCTCCCCCTCTACTCTCTACAATCCGGAACACAAACAACCGACTTTGCTTTCTACGTACCAGAACCAACATCAACGGTTACTGATCAGAACATCTATATACATTTTCTACCCACTAACCACTATCTGTTTGTCGCCCTCTTGACGGCTCCCTTGATTCCCTTAATTGCAGATGTGATGCATTACAATATTCAACCAAGTGCATTATTACGACATAATTGATTACGCTACCGCCACCCATTCCAAGCCCATTCCGCTGGGCCTACATACTGTAGTACCTTTGAGTTTTACCGTCATAATGTCATTTCTGTGTTACATGTGTCGTTATTCTCTGCTTTGTTTAAATACACTTCTTACATTGGGTACAATAAATATCCAGAAAAAGTGGAGTGGACATATTGACCAGCATAAAGTCCTGCTGCCTGATCAGATGGCAGCTGTAAATGCACGGCGTCCCCTTGCCGTAGCGGGAGCACAGCGCTCCCTGAAGCCTGGTCCATGGAACCCTTTTTGGGCTCATCGTATGTGTACATTACTGGCTCGTTGTTCCTCATGAGCGCCACCCACACATTACCTCCTTTGCAGTGGACGTGGTAAGCAAAATAGTAGATCCCCGGTACGCTACACGTGAAGACACCATTTTGGGGACTGTAGTCCTGATTGCCGTTGTGCAGAAGTTTGTCAAAGATGATGGGAGAGCCGACAGGAGGGAAAGGATTCGTGAGCTTAGCCGTGAACGCTGGCATCTCCAGGCCATTTGCACCGGTGTCCCTTCCATTCTTTGGCTTCTTGTAACCTTGTTTTTGGCCATTGTATGGGCCTGTCACGGGGAGGATCTCTCCGAGGTCAGGGGGTGCAGCAGGCAGTCCTGGAGGACCAGGGGGTCCAGGTTGGCCTGGTTTTCCAGGAACGCCAGGGAGTCCACTGGGGCCAGGCTTACCATGAGGACCGATATGACCTGGGAGTCCAGGTTTCCCTTCACCAGGATAGCCAGGTTTACCAGGTAGGCCTGTTTCGCCTTTTAGCCCTGGGTGCCCGGGAGGACCGATTGGCCCCCCTGGTCCTGTAAGTCCTGGAATCCCCTTTGGTCCCCGGTGGCCTTTCTCTCCATGTTGTCCTCCCTCTCCTCTTGATCCAGGTAATCCCGCGGCACCATGGAGACCAAGTAAGCCCTTATGACCAGGTTCTCCTTTAGGGCCCATAGGCCCTGACAAACCTCTGGGTCCTGGTTTCCCACCCTCTCCTGGCATTCCCGGCTGTCCTGGAAGCCCCGAAGGCCCCAATTCACCTCTTATTCCTGGCTGTCCTTTTGGTCCCCCAGCACCATCTTCCCCTTTTTGCCCAGGGAATCCAAGACCCCCGGGGGGCCCTATTTGACCTGGTGGGCCAGGCAGACCACTGGCACCAGGGGGACCAGTGACCCCTGGAAAGCCTCCATGGCCTTTCTCACCTTTTGGGCCAGGAAATCCAGGTGGACCACCATGTCCCTTGTGGCCTCTAGGTCCTGGAAACCCTGGCTTACCATAACCGGGCAAGCCTGGACCCCCTGGTAGACCACGAGGGCCTGGTTCACCCTTTCCTCCAGGGAGCCCTCGTTTCCCTGGGAATCCATCTATTCCTGGTTTTCCAATTCCTGGCAAGCCTGGCGGTCCAGGTTCACCCCCTTCTCCTGGTGGTCCGGCGTATCCTGGCTCTCCAGGGGGACCAGGTTTTCCTGGTATACCTGGCTGTCCAGGAAGTCCATTCAGGCCGGGTTTACCAACCCCAGGGATCCCTGCTTGTCCAGGGGGTCCTGGTGGGCCGCCAGGTCCTTTCACACCTGGAAAACCAGGCAAACCAAGTCCTCTGTCTCCCTTGAGGCCCGGGAGACCAGGAAGCCCAGGTAGACCCTTATACCCAGGTTCCCCTCGAGGTCCAAGCTGTCCTGGAAGCCCCTGACCTCCTGGTTTTGCAATCCCTGGGAGACCAGGCGGACCTGGGAGCCCTGAAGGTCCAGGCAGTCCTTTCTGTCCCTCACCACCAATGGGGCCAAACTCACCCTTTGGTCCTGGTAATCCGGGTCCTCCAGGTTTTCCTGGAAGTCCTGGCATTCCAGGTTTTCCTATTCCTGGGTAACCCTGGGGACCAGGGGGCCCTGGCTGTCCTGGTGGCCCTGCCAACCCACGGCCTGGCAGCCCAGGGGGGCCTTGGGGTCCTGGAGGGCCCTGAACTCCTGGTGGTCCCTCTCTGAGACCTTCTCCACCAGGACCAGGGGGACGGGGGCCTTTAGCTCCTCTGGGGAATGTCTCTCCTGTAAATGAGAAGAGAAATCTGGTAGAGTTGAAAAGTTTTTTGGGGGGCAAATGTGAAAATTCACCCACTAATCTGATCAAGACTGCCAAGAAAACAGACTAGTCAGAATATGACTCAGGCGTTTTTGGCAGCACATCAAGCCCACTCATGACTGAGTTTATATAAAAGTGGTAAAACACACGCTGTAACGGTAATTGGCATTTGAAGGGTTAGTTTCTATGGCGACAGCAAAGTCTGGGCAGTAGAGCCGTAAAGTGCATCACACTGTGGCCGTTGTCTGAACTAAAAAGGTAAAGCTTCGTTAAGTTACAAGATTATCGTTGAAGTAATCAAATGTGACGACAAAAATCGGTCCAACAATTCACAAGTAGCCTCCTTCAGTGACTTGCCGTAAGTCGGCATCCTGGAATGTTGATTTGGAATGGGGATATCCGTTCTATCCAATTCTAATTCTATGGTTAGCAGCTTTGACATTTAAAACGATGCTTATACAATATTATCTATCATCACATGTGTTTCTGAGTCAAATCACTTTAAAACTAAATGAAGGGCAAATCATAAAGTAGGGAAGCAGCTCATTATGATAATGAATTATTATATTAATAATGTATTAATGTCCATTCATGAAATCAAAGAGTTATATAAAATATACAAATAATTGCCCTTTCATGAAAAGTAATTTCAGCAGTGAAATTGATTTTCAGTAAACTGCTTGAGCCTCACCTTTGCCCTCATTCAGCGGCCTCACTTTGCCCATGTGCAACGGCAGCTGAGGAAGCTCTTTCCCATAGTGAGGCAGCATTGGCATCTCGTTCCCCGTGAATTGTTGTTGAGGATAACCATCGTTGTACTGAGGCAAGGGCTGGCGTTGTTGAGGTGGCTGCTTGGGTCCGAAATACGCCGCGCCGTGGGCCGGGCGTGATGAACACAGCTGGAACGCTGCGATGAGTAGATGGAAAGAACGGAGGAGTGCAGCCGCCATTTTCCGCTGTAGGGAAGAGAATAAGCGGTGAGATCGTTTGCAGGCCGGTCTCATGGCAGCTCTTGCATAGGAAATGTACAAAGCTGTACTTGTTCGTGCTTAGATTTGCACGTTTGTAAATTCAGAGCCGTGGTTGTGAACTCAGTTGTGCAAGTTTGTACGTTCAGTTCCTTGCTCGCAACTTTCATTTTACAAGCTGTGAGGCCAAAATTCACACGTGGATGTCCATATCTCACTCACGTACTTTTGACAGGTTTACTACATGGTAACGTTTGGACACCGCGTTTTGAAAAGGAAAGTAGGATCTGCACGAGAAAGAGGGTCGACCAATCAGTTCCCTTGGGGTTGCCGTCAGTGAGTAAACACACAGGAATATATGTCTCGCGGGCTAGTTCCAGGGTACATCGTGATAAAGCCTCACGACATTTGATATGAACTTCTATTATCTTCTATTAAAAGGACTAGCAGGATTAGCAAGGCCTTACTGATTATTTACTTCACAGAGTTGCCCTCAAAAAGCATTTCTGGGATTATTTCTGCATCTTGTTAGAGCAGGGACGATAGCTGGTTAGAGCTCCAGGCCTGGATCTAAGGTTTGTGCTATAGCGCCAATCACAGCACAGGCCACCGTAGCTCAAGGGTGTGGCGCTCTGCCAAAGACTTGTGCAGGAGGAGATACGTTCTATCAATGTTGTTTTTGGTCATCATTTGTACTCTTATTTGGGCAGAAATGCTCTTGGGACGCATGTAGCATTCAGGTTAGGTTCCTTATACACTATTTGTGGGTTCGTTATTCTAACGAATTATCTGTGTTTATTTGCATACAGACCCCGTGCACGCCAGACTAAATGCACCCACTCTTGTTTTTGCACCGTGCCTCACCTTGTGTCCATGTTAGTAGCTCTGGGCCATAGTTCCGAATAAGCATGAGATGTTTTTCATTCGACAAATGTCCGGTTGGCTTTGGCCCTGAGCAAGCTGCAGAGGCTCAGGGGAGGCTGCTGTCCAACACAGAGGTGAGCGAGATGTCTGAGTGTCTGTCCATGTTCAAGAGCAACACTGACCATGTATTTAAACAGGCCTTTATCACAAGCACGTCTCAAAGGACAAACTAGATCTAGCTGAAGTACCTCAAAAGTGTGTGAGCACGGATGATATCTCTCCCTTCTTTCACCACTAGAGGTCGCTCAACTCTTCCAATCAGGGGTCAAACCCAAAGAAACAAAACCCTCCTGAATGTGTTCTACCTCTCGCCCTCCCCTCCCCCTTGTTTACGCATCCATTCAAACACACTGAGGGAAAGCGTCATATCCTTGAAGTGAACGGCCTATAGGGCACATGCTGCTAAATGAGATATAGAAATTAGAGGCCCCACAGAGGAGTTTGCAGGGCGCCTTAATCCTTTAAACATGTCCGTGCTGAAGAGATTGGCGAAGCGCTGCCAAGAGCATGGTGTGAAAACAAACGTTGATGGGCGAATGTATGTTTTCCTCCGCTGAGGTATTTGTTTCTCATACAGAGACCAAAGTCGCAGTTTTTTGGAGAGCTGGAATAGTGGGAATAAGGCTGCCTTACATTGTTCTGGACAATTAGTACAAAAGTGAGCTGTGTGCACGAACAGTTACAACATATCTGTATTTCCTCTTCACTACATTCCCAATGTAATCAATGAAACTGAAGTCTAACAATGACGTGATTGCAATGCATTGATCGCAATAGGGAAGCTGTCTTTTTGCTTGGCTGTCTCCAGTGGGGTCAAAGGTCAGTGTCTGCTACAGAACAACCGCCCCCTGGAGCTGGTAGGGATTCAGTCATGGGGCGATGCTCGCCAATGCAGGGCTTGAACCCGGGTCATCTGGTTGAAAGACGGCCTCACTAACCACTAGGCCACCCTGCCACTTTCATCCGGTTGATGACCAACTGGGATTGTACTTTGGAAGTGCAAAAGTGTGTGGTAATTGTTGAAAAGCACAGTGCAGAGCTGGACATGACATGCTGTCCACCGCCCATCGTTTCCTATTTACTGCGCCTTGTCATTCTATCATGCATTTCAACCGTTTGTGGCCCCTTCATGCAGCCTTCACGCACAACAGCAAACACGGCTCCCTTGTGGCCACACCTCTCTCACGCAGCAAAACGACAGACGT
>OMOT01061585.1:0-10587 GCA_900312575.1 Acanthochaenus luetkenii | reverse complement strand
GTGCGAAAAGGTGAATATGTTCTCTTGAAATGAGCTTTCGTACGGTTTTACGGCACTCGCTTATTGAACTAAGGTTCTATTGTACTACATCTATATTATGTTAATCTTTTGTAAGCAAAGGCTTTTAAATGACCTTTACTACAACCAGCACTCTCTAAATGCCAATAATGCCCTCACTCTTGTTAGAGAGGCAAAGCGGAGCTCCAATTCCCATCTACAGATGAAGATCACCTCCTTTCTTTCCAGCAGAGAGCCGTCTCAGTCACTGCTGTACTACTGTGCAACATCTCAACTGCGTTCAGGACCCTAGAGCACCTCGAGACCTGGTCCAACCCCCGATGTACAATGGCAAAAATGCACGGTTGTCGAGCTGAAAACAAGGTCTCTCTTGCTCCGTACCGTCTTGGAGGCGACGACACAGCCATCTAAAAGCGACGGTTATCATAGCAAGCAGGTGAATCGAGGGCGCGAACAGGGCATTCACCCATCACCGTGTAGAGATCAACTCACGTGTCAAGCCATTGGGCGACGCAGCACATTTCTGTTCAGGAGGCTTGAAGTCAAATGTCCTGTTTGGGTCAGAGAACGGCTGATCTTGACCTTTGGTAGCTGCCTGCTGAGAAGGGAGAAGGTCAGGAAATCGATTACCGGTTGTGCCTCGAAAAGCTAAAATTGTCAGTCGAACTTTGCATTAGATTGTTCCTATCCTGCCTGCCTCCGTGTTCTGCTGCGGCTCCATTGTGCAGTGCCTCGCCGCATCGGGAAGACAAGTGCCATCCATCAGATCTTCATGGCAAAAATCCAAATGCCTCTGTACCTGGCACACGGGAGGCGTCCTGGTGAGCTGTCTGCCCGATGGAATACAATATCCACTATGCCTGTTTTCTTGGACAAGTATGCAACGTCTGTCTGACATGTTTGATGTTCTCCCTGTCCCTTTGCAACAGTGTTTAAAAGAGAGAGAGAGACCAGAGAGCTGAATCAAGTCTAAAGCAAACCACTTGAGAGGAATCTGGCCAGCTCACTATATCTCTATTGTTTCTTTCCCTCCATGTTCCCTTTGGTTTGAAGAGGTGCTGCTGTGTCTTCCCAATCACTGGATTTATTGTGTACACCTGTCCCTACTGCTCAGAAGTGTCTGATTCCTCATTTTGACCAGTAGATGGTGACAAACTCTAACCTTTTTTTTTTTTAAATTCAGCTTTTGAATTTGGAATGATACATGGAGTACAACGGGAGTAATGACAATGTTGTACAGTTTAACAGTTTGAGAGCGAGAGCAGAAACACACAAATAATGTTAAAAACACAATGCTGTAACTGTAATTGTATTTCAGTGTGCTTAGCAACATAACAACGTGGTATAAAACGAAAGAAACAAAACAATCATGTTAATAAAACATCATAAAAAGGACCGACATGCACTTATGGCTCCATTAAGATTCCATTAAAAGCAATTCAGTAGAAATGGCACGCGACTATGTAGCGGTAATGTAATCATGCAATACAAATGTAGATAAAATTATGTAATGTTGTCCCTTTTGAGTTCAAAGGACTTTTTTTTGGAAGGAAAGCCACATCATAGTCAGGCAAAGACAGACAGACAGGCAGGTGCGCAGGCAGTCAGTCAGACAGACAGGCAGACAGACAGGGGATCAGAATGGCCAGATAGCCAACCAAAACTCCCAGCTATCTTTAAACTGGTGCTGTGGGTGTCACACTGCCAGTCCCACATGTTTTGTGGAGCTCCAGGAACTCAAGATGAGAGTGAGTGCTGAGTCGTAAATACCTCTGTTTTTAAACTGTCCGCTCCCATAATGCCCATGGGAAGAGGGTGTGTGTGTGTGTGTGTGTGTGTGGAGGGAGGCTGTACGTTGGTGCTTTATGACACTGATTTGTCATATATTAATAGCCTAGTGGAAAAGACTTGCATGGTTTTACATTGCACCGAACAAATATTTCCCTCAATGAAAAAACAAGTAAAAATGTTCTTTCCAAATGACATTCGCCGAAGCCAAAGACACACCGTCATCAGCATTATAAGTAATGGATGAAAATGAAACCAAGGGACGTAAGGTTACACACTGCAAACCAAAAGGTCCTGTAGCTCGTCTGTAAAATTACACATCAAATGCTTTGTCGTGATGATTTCTTTTACAATGGGCGATGATGAGGATGATGATGATGATGATGCATCAAAGGCATTTATGCACAGCAGAGCAAGGTGGGAAAGCATTCTGATATGGAGGATGGCCAAAAACGGTGACTGGACATTGATTATTCATAATTGTAACAACTAGGCATTACTTACTTTGGGTGACCCCAACTCTAACCCTAACCCTCCTGAAACATATTGAAATAGCATCAGACCAGTTAGGCTATAATTACAGTCACTGGAGCCATTTTAGAGGGCCAAAAGGATTTTTGTACATAAATACATATAAGCATAAATAATGTAAATGTCATATATTTTGACAGTCATCAAAGTAAACTAACTACCTAACTAAGTATAGCATTGGATGCATAGAGTTATATTCCAGGAGGGTAATGTGACACGATATAACCTCATCTCCCCCTCTCCTCCCACACACACACACACACACACACACATACACGTGTACACGTACATACTGTACATACACATGCACATAATAAACATACACAGACACATACACACACCATTTACTAACCCACATCCTTTACCCCCCCTGCAGCCATCTGCTGGTGATGAGAGATGGGTGGGTGGAAACGTCTAGACCTGCACTTTCTGACGTGCCACGCTCAGGGCTGTCACTGAGGTTAATTTGGTGATGTTTGTGATTGGTGGCGGGGGTACGGTTACTGTACGCCTCAGGACCTGCCTGGGACTGGCACTATGATATGTCAGGACACCGACAACGATGTGTGTTTGCCAAGCGCTAGCTCAAATCCCCAGCAGTGTGCCCTCGATCAGATCGAACGGGGCTGGTCACGTCTGGTCTCAGAGCCTGTTGACTTTAAGGGCTTTGTTTGGCACATCTCCTCTATATAAGCATTTGTCACGCTGGCACATTTCTGCATCAGAACATTCTTAAAGGTGGATGCTTGCCGAAAGTCAAGCAATCTTTCTCATGCAAACTCTTGAAAGCACAATTTGGTGCACTTTCGGATCAGCTGACAAGAGTTGACATTCGCCGTCAGGGAGGCAACTGAGGAAGGCTCATACCCACTGGGACATAAATGCATATCACTTTTCAGTCAAGACAATGTGTCGGTAACTTTCCCAAAAGCCAGAATTCCCTTGAGGATGTACTCTTTGGGGATTATGGGTACGGCCGTTAATGCAATCGGTACGAAGCACAGCTGAGCGTCACTGGCTATTATTGCTATAGAATGACATTATCTATAGCAGGGGTAAGCAACCATGTGTCCTGGAGTGCCAAGAGAGGGAGTTAAAGTCTATTTTTTGCTGATACAATTCTTTGAATTGCTAGTTGGGCCATTTCAAGCAAGTAGAGCCAGCTGTCCCTTTAGCTTGTGCTTGTTGATACAATGTGATTTCATGCCAGAACCGAGATCATTGAGACATGAATGAGAAAGCACACGTTGTGGGCCAAGTGCAAGCCTCAGTATACCTGCAGTGTCAGTTTAGCGTGAGTGTAGTGCAGGTGGGTTGAGACTGGGTATGGAGGAGGGGTTGTCAAGTCATCTCTGCGATCAGACACGACGTGACAACCACAATGACGCAGTCGCTCTCACGCACCGTTCTTTTAACATTCAATGAGAATTATCTTCCCGTTCCAGTCAGAACGTCGCTCCACGTCTTCTGTTGTAGGCTGAACAGGCTGAGTGAGGCCGCACTGAACCATATCTCCTCTACTCCCCTCTGAAATCCCTTCTAACCATCTCCATGGCTCTTATTTGATCTCTTTTCCTAGCAACCTTTCTTCACGGGCGAAGGGATACTTACCATAGCATTCCTTACAGTCGGTTGCAGGTCATTTTGGTGATCTAGGAATTGAACTTCATTCTAACGTTGCACTGGGTAAGTCTCAGCTAAATGTCTAAAATGTCAGATGTAGTAGTGCGAGGGATTGTATGCACTGATCTTCTGTGTGTGGGAAAAGGAGAGAAAACGGAATAAAACATGTAAAATCCTTGTTGCAATTAGGGGGGGAACTGCTGACAATGAGTACAGATCGGTGTGTAGCAGCAACTGCAGGTTGAAGTGAAAAGTCAGAAAAGTGAGCTTGTTACTGAAAGGTCGCTGGTTCCACTCCCTGGACTGGCTGGCAGAATCTGGGTCAGGGCAAGCGAACAAACAACACTCACTTCTTTAACGCTCACCATCTCGATCACTTAAGACACTCAACTCCAGTTTGATGGTGATATAGTTCCCAGGCGTGATAGTGTGTAATGGAGCAATTGTAAAGCACTCAAAGGCTGCCATGCTACACACACACACACACACACACACACACACACACACACAGTCACAGTCTTTAATGGATTTGTCATGGTGGGAGCACCAAAGATTCCTCTAAGCAGCACAAAGGAACTCAAACGTCCCATGCTACCACCTCTTCTTTTCAGGGGGCAGGAAGCTGGCAGCTGTGTCTGTGTATTTCAACTTGGGTAACAGTGTGTAGGTGAAAACGAGGCCTAAGATAGCATGCTAATGATGAAGCTATACAGAGAACAGACTGTTAATCTGGGTCCAAACAGTGGTCATTATGATAATACTAGCAAGGCATGTAGGCTGAAATTATTATGGCTTAACACCGCCTGGTAAAATGGAGGTGTGTGTGTATGTGTGTGTGTATATGTGTGTGTGTGTGTGTATATGTGTGTGTGTGTGTGTGTGCATACATATGTCGAGGATCTCACCTTGTTGCACATGTTGACGTTGGCGTTCTTGGCCAGCAGCAGTGAGACCAGGTCCACACTGCCCTCCTGCGCAGCCAGGTGAACGGGGCTGATGCCTTGCCGCGTCACCACGTTGGTGTCGGCGCCGTACTCCAGCAGTGTGGTCCCAATGTCCATTTGGTTCTTCTTGGCAGCGATGTGGAGCGGCGTGTAGCCGTTCTGGGGCGGGGGAGAGGGACGGAGGAGTGAGCAGGCCGCGGTGAGCTGTTATGTGCCACGCTTTGATGGATGGTGTATTATTGTTTTGGGCAGGTTTTCCATTTGGTGTGCTCTTTAATAACGTGTGTTAATAACGTGAGTTCTTGACCGAGTGATATGATTAGATGTGAAACAGCTGAACGGTCTCCGCTCCGACCCACCAACACCATGTATACGATGATAGTGGACTTCCAATCCACCGACACCGATGAAGGCCTGGTGGTAAAACCGATTTGTCTGTCACGTAATGAATACTGATTGAAAATATCTCATTATTATATTTAATAGACAAGTGTAAGCGTCAAGTTACATTTTGATATTGTTTGGCTGAGCAAACTAAAGGATACTTCTATAGGTATTTGGCCCAGATGATAGCGAGTACAAGTTAGATTGTGTTTTAGGGGAAATGGGGATATAAATGTGTTGAGGAATATACAACTAAGGTAGGATTTGTTATTTAGAAATTGCATCTCATGCTTTGAATCACATTTGTTTTTCCTTTCTGGGATCGTTTTTTGGCCATTAGGCAGAATTATTTCACGACTGAAATTGACAGTTTCCTATATATAGGTGTGTACGCAGTGTGTGTGCATTTGTACAAGTAGGCGCACAGAGGTGTGACACATCCACCGTGTTTTCTGCCACAACTGCATCCACTGCACGCACGTGTGTGTGTGTGTGTGTGTGTGTGTGTGTATGTGTGCAGAGGCTTCTAGACAACCCCCTGTTGTCCAGATTGATCCCATTTCCCAAGCTTAAATTACACCATGGCAACCACACCGACTATAGCGTCCAGCCAAATTAAAAACGATTTATAGCGGTAGAAACGGAGAGAAAAGGAACAAATGACTAAGAGTGTGGGAGGGAAGGAGGGAGAAGAAAGGGAGAGACAAAAGAGAGCGAGGAATAAAGACAGACAGACGCAGATTAAGGGAGAGTGTTAGCGGGAGACAGAGACAGTGAGCAAGAAGAAATTCGTTTTACGAGGTTTGACCTTCTCTTGCAGAATGTCTTTATTGGATGTCGGCGGATGGTCTGGGCCACAGAACAGAACAGGGTTATTTATCAAGACCATTCTGCTCAGACTAGTTCTGCGGTCTGGACAGGGTCCCAAAGCCTGGCAGGAGACTGACCACAGGTTGACCACAAGTCACTGACCATGTGTGTGTTTGTGTATGTCAAACATTTACATTTTTATATTGGGAACACACTGAATTTACGGCTCTGGGACAGACTTTCCAAGATTTTGCTGAGCTCAAAGAAAAAGCCGCACATTCACTCACAATGTCAAAGACCAGACAAGATGGAATGGGAGCAAATGGGTGAGAATTAGATCTGCATAGGCAACACACAGATGAGAGTCTGAGTTGGCACTGAGTTGCATGCCGGGTGTATTCAGCTTAGTTATACAGAATCAGTGTGTATGTGTGTGTGTGCTTGTGTGTGTGTGTGTGTGTGTTTGTGTGTGTATACCTTGGCGGCAGCGTGTGGAGAAGCTCCCTGATCCAGCAACAGCAGTGCCATTCTCTGATTATCGTAGTGAGCGGCTACATGCAGTGGAGTTAGCCCACTCTAAAACACACACACACACACACACACACACACACACACACGCACACGCACACGCACACACACAGAGGCATGCAACACAACACCATGTTAGAAGAACCAAGACCACTGAACACACACGCACAAACACACCGATAACTACAACGAGCGCACCGCCCCAGCAGAATGCGAGGACATGGATGGACAAGATGGATGTCGAAGTGATGGAAGATGTTCAGAACGGGACACAGTTTAGTGTAACACCATCATGCTCAATTCTGGGAGGAGAAAGCTTGGGGAGGATGATATCATCCGAAGAGCCAGAAATGAGTGTATAGCAGTATTGTGAGAATGTATTATTGTTATTGGAAGTAGTAGTATTAGTCTTAGTAGAAGTATGTTATCATTGTTGTTTAAATGTAATATTTCTGCTTCATTTGTTAGTATAGCATTAGTATACAGTGAGATGGCATGTAATAATGCTAACACCTCGTAGTCTGTCATTTCTTTTTCCTGTTTTGATATTTTACCTCCTGGTTTGTTTTGATATTTTACCTCCTGGTTTGTTTTGATATTTTACCTCCTGGTTTGTTTTGATATTTTACCTCCTGGTTTATTTTGATACCTAACCTCTGCTGTCATTTCACTTCCTGCCATGGGGTGTTCCCCTGTTTACCTTCACCTGCCCTCATTACTCACCTGTTTCCTATTGTGCAATCAGCCCTCTCCATATATGAGTCCCCCCAGTTTCCCGTGTTCATAGTATTCCCAGCGGTTTCCTAGTGTTCGTTTTTATTCGTTTTTTGACTGGTTTTGGATTTTGCCTACGCTGTTGCCTTTCTCCGAACTGTTCCCCACCATCTGCAACTCTTTGTAAAGATTCCCGTGTGTGTTTCTCTCTGCACTTGAGTCCTCACCCCAGCATTGTTACAAGTAAAGATCGTGAGCCAGGTTCAAACCCATAATATTCCCAGCACCACTTATCCCACTCAGCCACCAGGACTGAGTCACCAGGATGCCCACTGAAAATCTGTCATCCAAAATGAGTCGCTCTTTGCTCTTCTCTAAAGGGAATTATAACGTATAACTTATTGCACGTGTATTATTTTATGCTATGGGAATGAATGGAGAGTAAGCGTTCCATTGAAGCTGCAATGAAGGGCTGTTTTCGCTTTTAGTTTGGACTCAGTAGTACAACGGGACAAGCAGAGTAGAAGCTTCATTATCATACCTGACTGCCATTATCTTAAATGCTCTCAGATGCTGGCATAGACACACACACACCGCGCTAACACCATAATCAGTGCCAGTAGGCCTGTCCTAAGTGTGTGTGTGCGTGTGTGTGTGTGTGTGTGTGTGTGTGTGCGTGCTTGCATGTACAGTATGTATACAAATGCACTTGTACAAGTGTGTGTGTGGAGATGGAATGAGGGCATGTCATCAGGGGAATAAAGGCAGAAGGCTTTTGCAACAGGACAAGCATCTGTTGGCTGCACTGTCCTGGGATATGTCCCAACCCCCCACCCCCCACGCACACGCACACACACACGCACACACACACAAACACACAGACACACACACACAAACACACTATGTTCAGCTGTAGCTTGGAAAATACAGTTCCAAAAGGGTTCTGTTTACTTTCTTAGAGACAAGTTGGATAAGGCTGGGTGACAGAAAAGCCTGCAATATGATGAATGGTCACAATATCTAAAAGACCTCATCATTTTCCCCGTGTTGGCCAAGTACTCGTCACCCGGCTGGTTGACCGTCCAATCGAAAAGAAAATGGCTTCATGAAATTAACCTTATCCCTGTATGGCGTTCCGATTTCTTTCCTTCTGTTGTCTTCTACTTGCTCTAATCTGTTCTGATCAAAAACAAAAAGAAAAGCTCCCGCCTCTCTTCCAAGCACTTCTCTCTTGCATGATCATTCTGGTATTTCGGAGGATTATCTGGGCACTATGGCTCTGATCCCTGCACTCCTTACTATTGGTTGCTTGTAATGATGATCTAACTGTACGTTTATTCTCCTGTCGCACTCATTGTCAGTGGCTCCGGGTAAGAGCGTCACCAAATGCCCCAAAATGTACACTCTAAATGTCCTGCTGCGTTTCTGTGTCACGCCCCTCCCTGCTCAGACAGCTCAGTTGTCTGAAAACATCCTCAGACGTCGACAGAGATTGAGAGCGACTCCCCGCGGTGCGCTGTGCTCCTCCCTCGGCCTCTTTTCAGACATCTCACCTTTCCAGCAGCATCGGGCGCAGCTCTCTTCTGCAGGAGCAGACTGGCCACCTCTATCTTGCCGTACTTTGCCGCCACATGCAGGGGACTGAACCCTTTCTGTTTGAACACAGCAGGAGACAAATCATCAACGTGAGACAGAGAGGAGAGGCTGGAAAGAGTAAAGATCAGTTATGGCTATTCAACCAGGATATGACAACAGTGGCTCAGGAGGTAGCGTTCCCGCCCAGCAACCGCAAGGTTGAAGGTTGGAGTCCAGCTCCTCCCGGGGGGAAAAAGAAATCTGCCGTAGTGTCGTTGAGCAAGACACCTAACCCCAAATTGCTCCCGTTGAGCAGGTTGGCGCCTTGCATGGCTGCCTCTGCCAACGGTATGATGATATAAGTCGCTTTGGATAAAAGCGATAGTCCGGTGGCTAAATGCCTCCGCTGCCCAGTGTCCCTCTCTGCTTTCTGCCTGAATAAATAAAATATTATATAACTTTGTAAATCATCATACTTGACTATCATATTGGATATGTTTGCCGAAGGTAACACATAGTTGTAAACAATTGCCCTGAGTTAATCTGTATTTAAGTTAATTTGATGACACACTATCATTTTCGACTGGAAAACATAATGCATTTGTTGGCCCTAAATGTCTGCCACAGCACTACTGACAAACCGTATAACTTCTGTTCTGATGATTCTGCTTTTACGCAACGATAATGTTTTAAACATCTACTTCTATTATAACATTTTAAGAGGTATGAAGGACGGTGAAGGCTTCGGTTTCACATTACGGTACGTGATACTCCACCAGATATGCCACCAGGCCCGTATTTCCTAACGTATTCCACATCTATAAATAGCTGTTATATACAATGTGATCATGTTAATCTTGGCATCCTCCCTGTGTGTATGCGAAGGTATTTTAAGACATTAGGTCATATTTTACAGAGGAATGTGGGACTTCTACAGATTAAAGTCCCATTCCACACACGGAAACGCTTGACCTCATTTGTTACAGTCGTACTAATACAGTGAATACAGTGGTGGTTTTAAAGATTCACTTTCTATTTTTCCTGTGTGAGGATGTAGGCACTTTAAGGATGTATTTGTGTCATAAACAATACAACTGGGTCAATGTATGCCCCCCTATTCCCATTTTCCCAGATTGGTGTGACATAGTTTCCCCAAACAGCTGACTCCGGTGACGTCCCCAAAGATGCTGTGTGTGTGTGAGAGAGAGTCTGTGTGTGTGTGTGTGTGTGTGTGTGAGAAGAATGGTTGAGTAGTTCAGGCATTTTTGTCAGAAGTGAAATAGGTTTGTTTTCCTCTTTCAAATAGCTCAGGTATATTTGAAGACTTTTAATAGTCTTTTATTCGATTTTTAATTTGTGCATTTATCTCACCCCCACTGGCAGATTTGTGCACTTGGTTTAAGTAAAATAAGATTTGAAAAATAAATAGGAGATGAAATGACATGTTAACATGGGTGTTGTTTTGCTGTGTGAGAGGATGACACACCACCAGGTCATAAACCTTGAACACAAAACGTTTCAGCCACATGCACCTTAATCCATTGGAGTGTCCCAAGCGCAAGCTAATTTGTAGTCATAGCCACATGGATAAGTATAAGTAAGAGTCATTCTACTGGAAGCCACTGAAGAACTCCAGGCTAGTAGAGTTAGGATGGAGAATCCCAGGGATGGA
>OMOT01061576.1:0-10288 GCA_900312575.1 Acanthochaenus luetkenii | reverse complement strand
TTAAATGCTGTCAGCAGCATGATAACTGGTTCCTGGAGTGTGTGGAGAGATCTGATTGGGTAAATGGCAAAAGAATAAGCAGGAAAAGAAAGTGTGGTAAAAAGAAATATTGACAGTGTGGTAAAATCCCCTGTCCCCTGTGTATCTAAGAAAAGTAGTCTTCCTAATTTAACTTTTGCTGTAGCTTCATTACTTTTCAATGTTTGAAACGTACTTCTTTTAAATATATATATTATGACTTATACCTCAGCTTTTGTAAATATTGTTCCTTGATCCTTCCTGACTCTGCATCTTAATGAACTTGCTCCAACAACATCCAAGTGGAATGGTATTATTCCTAATCCCCATTCTCTACCTGTATTCATGTCGTACTGTTTGTACTGTCTGCAAGGAGAGAATGGTGTGCAATTGCTGTAAATATACAAAAATATATAGTAGGATTAAAGTCTGTAGTGTTCTGTCTCTCTCCTTCTCTGTCCTCTGTTTTTTTGTTAAAATTTCACACGGACGTGGCAACTATGAAGGGCCGATATGCATATTATTGTACTGTGCATGCATATATGTATGAAAAACACATGAGCAAAGTCATACGAGTGTGCTTTCTTGCTTTCTGTCACTCACACAAACACATACACACACACACACACTTACACACAAACGCATTTGCATTATTTATGGTCACATTACATGGAAGTCAAAAGACCAGAAACACCAGTAGCTGAAGCTGCAGTGTTTTATATCCACACTTAATCAGAGGTAGTAAAAGAGGTGTCTTCTCCACACTGCATGATGTCCAATAAAAGCTGACACTCAACACAATTTTGCCAACTAATTTGGTGCTTCTCCACAGCACACACACACCCACAGCACACACACACCCACACACACACACACACACACACACACACACACACACACACACACACACACACACGTACGCACACGCTGATATAGGTGACACATTTTAGATCTACGGCCTGTCCCTATATGACCTCCCATAGCGCTAAAGAGCAGAAATACAGTGACAGAATGAAAAGCCCTCAGTGCCCCTGAAATAATATGTAAGCTGAAATTAAAAAATAAATTATAATAAACAAATAAATAATAAAAATGGAATAAATGTGTGTGTATCTCCAGCCGCCACAACTTGTCCATGCATTCATTTCCAACAGATTGGATTACTGTAATGTCCTCTGTGCAGGACTTCCCAAGAAGACAGTAGGTAGGCTCCAGCTCATCCAGTGCTTTATTTTAGATACAGTATGTGTATTGTATTTTATTTTAGATACAGTATGTGTATTGTATTTTATTTTAGATACAGTATGTGTATTGTATTTTATTTTAGATACAGTATGTGTATTGTATTTTATTTTAGATACAGTATGTGTATTGTATTTCCATATCTGTTTGTTGTCACTATTGTCCTTTAATGTGAAGCACATTGAGCTTACCTGTTTACATGTGCTATGCAAATGGAATTGACTTGACTTGACAACAGGTATGAAACCAGTAGCCCAGTTCAATTCGAATGGACCCAGCAGGGCGAGCGAGGGAGGGAAAAGAAAACTTGAAAACAACCCAAAAATTATGTGAAAGGGAAAGACAGACGCAAGGGTGGGGGGACGAAGAGAGCAAGAGACACCCATGGGTCCAGAAGAGCTTAGTGAGAAAGACAGAAAGGGAGGTGTGGACATGCACAGACAGAAGGAAACAAAGGAGAGGGAGAGAGATGCTGCAGGACAGGGAAAGCTGGCGATGGCCCCCCATGGACTTTCCGGAAGCAAGCGTGTCGACAGAGTTTGAATTGCCATCTCGTGGTGGACAGGCTGTATGGCGAGATGACGGCAGGGGAGGAGGAGAGGAGAGGGAGTGTGGCAGAAGATAAGACAGTGAAAGAGAGAGGAAGGACGCGGGGAGTGGCATGTCTCACAGGATGAGGATCTGTTTGGGTCGAGGGAACACGACGAGGTTATCGCTGGGCTGAGGTGTTCGCACACACACACACACACACACACGCAAACACACACAGAGGAAGACTTTCAGACAGACACACACCGTGTGTTGCCTGGGTGATAAAGGCCTGTTATCACACTTATTTTAGAATTGAATTTTCTAATTTGTCAGAGCTTTTTCATGTTTTCACAGCTACTCGTCTTGATTATTTCCTTCTTTTATCAGTTACCATTTCTGTTTTAAATTGGCTTTTTGAAAATCATTTTGTTTTACACTCTATTTTATTTGTTTAATTAAGTTTAATTAACAGTTTCAATGAATTAACTTGTTCACAATATTATCAATTAAAATGGTAACCCGACCGTGGCAGCTAGTCACAATCTGTGTTTCGTAAAGGTGTAAATATGAGGGTCAGTGTTAACACTGGCCTGACCACAGTCTGACAGCTCACTGGGCTCTGCGAGTGTTAGTGTCACTGTATGTCCACAGAGAACGTGGGGTCAGTATGAGGCAATTTGTTGCAGTGATGCCACAGTACGTGTCGCTTGACGGCAATGTTCAGTGATGAAGTTATATATTTCCAGGTGTACTTCATACTGACTGGTACAGGAACAACAGGTATAGAGATATGGTGCGACACCGTGCAAGATAACAGACAGAATGCTATATTTACACGTTCAGTTTTCTATAATTCAACCCAGCACCTTGACACATTGTGTGGTTGCAGCGGTGGAGAAGAAGTATAGTGACTGACTGGTCAGGGCATTGATCCAGTGTGCTGTTAGGCAGTCATACTGGAAATGATTAGATGCTTGAAATTAATTACGAGCACCGAAGACTGGAGTGTGAAGGGTGAACAATGTCATGGTATGCAAAGTCTGAAGTTGCATGGTGATGTATAAATTACACAATAGTACAAGATGGCAAATACCGGCTATAGATCATAATAGATAGTAAATTGCACAGCAATAAATATAAACCGTAGTAAGGCAAACAGACAGTTATGCTGGATAGTAAGAAGGAGTCCAGATATTGTCTTGGGGAAAAAACAGTTCAGGTAACAGGTTGTCTTGGATCTTTTTTATGAACCGGAACACTATCCCAGAGGAAAGTGTTTCTTCCAGCCCCTTACTACAGCCTGGTGCCATGCATTTCCTGACAGTCATTCACCCCCTCTGCATTGTGGGAGCAGTCCATGGAGCAGGAGGTTTTACCAAATGGCGCTTCATCACAATGCAATGGAGGATGTGAAGTACATCCTCTATGGCCTTCTCGACGAGGCCTTAGATATTCTTATCCCATGTGAGAGTGTTAGTGACGATGCTCGCCAAGATCTTGAATGATGGCCTTGGAGCAGTTCCAGGATGATGGTGTTGAACCCAGAGAGCTGACTGAATGACTTTAACAGAACAACTTTCTGAAATGTCAACTCCTAAGCAGAGTGAGATTCAACCCCCGTGCCAAAAAAGAGTTATCGTCCATAGAACCCAAAACCGGAGATGTCGAGGGTTGATTCATGCATCATTCATTTGAACAATGCTTTACAGTGAATGAGTTGAATCGGTTCACCAATGGAACAGAATCAAAATGTCTAATTGGTCAGCGTGTCTGGTTAGACGCGCTTATAAACACAACATGAGCACAGTCCAGAATGCTTTTGACAAGGCGAATTAAAACGAACCGCTGCCCCAAATTCTCCATGACACAAATACTCTCCTTCATTTGATTCAAATGGCCATTTTGAAAGTAGCCTGATTGGTAAAGGTGGCCATCTAACATGACACTGGGAGAACAGATACCCTGGATGGAAGAGGTATTCTTTGCACGTGCGAACGAGTGCAATTATGCAAAGACCAACAATCTGCAAGGATCAGAGTAAGGATGTATTTTGTGAAAGTCTGTGGGGAAATTGTAATCTAGTGAGTTAACATTATTTATGACCTCAGACCACTCAGTCTACATTTGTGTGGATTAACAAGTCAGAAGGAAGAGAACTAAACTATGATGTAATGCAGAGACAAGGCCTGAAGCAGCTCTACTGGCACTGAATGTTTCAATAACCACTTCATTCAATATGTTGGCAGCAATGTATACATCTTCGATAATATGCTGACCTGGCTATGAAAATTAGTTTAAAAGTTTGAAATTAAAATGTAACAAACACTGGACATGTCTCTCCAATTGTTAAAATAATGATTAAGGAGTTTCTTAATGATGAACACAGATGTAGATGTAGCTGCAAATCTGCTCTGTATTATACTTTTCAACATCCAAGGTCATCAGTGCATAGAGATTTGAGGGCCATTACACAGGTTTCTAGGTAAAATACTTAAAATGGTTGTCGTGCCAGGGAGAAAATAACCAAAACATCAATAAAAGTATTTTTATTTTTTTAGATAGGCAGGAAAAAGTCTAGTCAACATCCAATAGTGTGAGTCAAAATAGACACAAGAGTGAGACAAGTCTAAGATGTCAAAAACATCCCATATATACAGACGTGTGACAAATGAAAGGAAAAACCAGCATGAAGCGTCTTTGTAAGGTGTTTGGCTCCACGAGCCGCCAGAACAGCTTCAATGCACCGTGGCATCGACTCTACAAGTCTCTGGAACTCTACTGGAGGGATGGAACAACATTCTTCAAAAATGTTTCCCCTCATTTGGTGTTTTGATGATGTTGGTGGAGAGCGCCACAATGCTATTCTCGAGCTCATGATTATACTTACTTATACTAATTACATTTTCATAATACTTCCAATGTTTCATACTGTTTACATATTACACTTTTATATTTTATAACACTGTGTTTATACATACCATAATTTATACACAAACACAAATATACCGGAGTGTTTCAAAATTAGCGATACAATTTGTATTGTGAAATTAAGCAGTTTTTAAAGTTATTTTTAACTGTTTTAGTCTATTTAACAAAATAATTCAACATTCAGTTTATAATATTACACATTTAAGTATTTATTGCTGCACATTATACTTCTAAAATATTATTACCAGGAAATAAAATATCTCTTCCAACATTGCTTCAGGATCCATTTCCTCTGCTTGATCATCAAATTTAAAGATTACATAGAAGCAGAAAAAAATGAATATATCAAATGTACACCTACTTTTGAAATGACTGCATATATCAAATATTGTATACATACTTAGATGTATATACACTTACTGTACATATTTACTTATACATATATTGCACATATTCAATATGGGGTAAAAGCAATGGACACTGGTAGTAACATCTGGTGGTAACAATAGAGCTTCATAGTTTTATCATGTTCAATGTTTTTTAATGCTCTCAAATTAATTGCACAGATACTTCAATTAGCATTCATACCAAAAACTAAAACTAAAAAGAAAGGAATTAAAAGTAACTCACTTCATAAATAACCAAAACATGTATCCAGTCAAAAAGCAATCTAATGAAAAAAGGTACAGAAACAAAAAGTTCCCCTTAACCAGAACCAGAATTATTTAGTTTGAAATTAAATCACCAGTTCCAAATGAAAACCTAAACAATCAGAAGCAGTTCTGGAAAGCCATTAAATCCTTATCCACCCATAGCAACTGTAATTAATTACCTTTGTGCATTGTTGAGGACAATAATCTGCCATGCTAAACTGTTTCAAAGAGAATGTCATTGCCTCTGGTTCCCTTTTTGACACAGTCAGGCCTCTCCCTGTTAATCCTTCATCTCATGTCGATAATGTTGTTGGTGCCTAAAGCCTGTTTCACTTCAAATAATTGTATATTCGTGAAGTATGTAAAGCATTGACGCAATTAGAGCCTACGGAACCTGCAGGGTCTGCCAAATTGGAACCTTGGCTGCTGATTGTATTGCCCAACCCCTCTTTTTTGTTATTCATTTATTTATATAGCCCTTTATCACAGTCTCAATGGACTTTACAGAAAATGAGCCAAACTAGATCTAACTGAACAACAGTCAAAGGAATTACAGAATAGTGTAAGACAAACACAGAGAAATAGAACAGAGCACAGGACGTAGCTTATACAGTATTAACATCGAAATCTGCCGTTGGGAACCCAACTTTACATTAACAACAAATGAAATACCCCTGATCTGGAAGTCAGCATATGTAATCACCCTCTTAAAAGGCGGAGATGCCACTCTGCTTAACAACTACAAACCCATTTCCAAATTGTCCGTCCTGGCCAAGGTCCTGGAAACTCTGGTTAATGATCAGATGAAGGAACTTGTACTTAATAAGGCTGTCTTGTTATGGCATCAGTCTGGGTTTAGGAAGCAGCACAGTACAGTTACTGCTGCATTGAAGGTAGGAGACGATATTATTGAAGCCTTAGATGATAAGCAATGCTGTGTTTAGCATAGATCTGTCACACCGCACATTATATTTACATTCTTATTATTCACTCCTTGATTCATACAAAATCCCCTTAAAATTAGTTAAGGGAGTTATTAATGGAGGAGACCCCATCGAAACTCTCTTAAACGCCCGCTTAATTTGTGGCTGCTTACTTTCTAATATAATGAAAAATTCAGGGAGACAGGAACTTCCCATTAATAATTCTTAAAAATCCCTACTTTTTTCTACCTTTCAATCTTTATTTATTATCGTCTGGTTTTATTGTTTTGTAACTCTTTGCTGCTGCCTCTTGGCCAGGTAGGGGGACGGAGGGCTGGCTTGTTCATAGCATGTGCTAATTCATTTGTATGCAACAAACAATAACAAATAATACTACTACAGAAAAAATACATTCAATGATCCTGGGCTAATAGGCTAAATAATTGAAATACATGAATAACGTTTTCAATGGCCCGTGGAGCCAGCAGCCAGGCAGCTATACAAAAGAAACAAAAACTAAAATACAATACTTAAAAATAGAATACAATAAAAGACAAACTCACACTATTTTCCTTCAACACTTTGGTGAAATCGCGATAGAGTCATGTGAGAAATTGATGCTGCATTTAGTGAAACTCTGACATTTTGGACTTTTGCGGAGATTCATACAGTATTGCTGCATTCTCTCTGACATTTGGGGTTTGTTTCATTACCGACGTGAGAGATTCATGCTGCAATCAGTGAAATTCGGAAATGTTGGACTTTTACAGTTACCTATACAGTATTGCTGCATTTTCTTGGAAATTTGTTTTTTTGTTTAACACACTAGAAAGCACAAACTTATTGTATTTCAGTGCTATGGAGGTACTAAGCCTCCTCTAGGGGGAGCTCAAGCACACCTAAGCCCCTCCCTGGAGCCGCCACTGCAACAACAAAAAAGTCCATCATGTGCTTTCAGTATGGCTTTTCTTTTATGTTCTTCCTCTTCTGATATTTGTTTGATATCAGGCTAGGTATCGTAGTGTAGGTCAAATACGTAAAATAAAGCAAACTTTCATATTATAAACCAGACCCTCAGGCCTGAAGCAATATAAATTCCTCTTTCTATATTCCCTGCATATGCTTAATATTTGTACATGTTCTGGACACATCTTTATCCTTGACTTTGTCCTTACTGTTCTCAATCTTCTAACGTTGATCCTTCCTCTGCCCTCTTTACTGTTTCAGCATGACAATAGTTTTTTTGCTCTTACTTTTGCCCCTCCCCTACATGATCAATGAAAGTGAACAATGATAATCAACTTACTTCCAACACGTTTCATTGTTCAATGATGGTTCAATGCCCCTATTATTGTGATAAATGAGGACAACCTTCTTGCATGCAAAACTTCCTGGCTGTGGCAGAGCTCAAAAGTAGCATCTCAGCATCCTGGTCAGGAGGTAAGTGCACAAAGTCAAAGGGATTGTTTGCTGTTACTGTCCATAATTATTGAGCTCTGCTCAGTCTTGGTGGTCTTTCATGCCGACTTGGTATTAATACTGTGCACTGTCTCCCCTCATAATCTCACCCTCTTAGCGCAAGTGCAACGTCAGCAAAGACAAATGTTAATTATCCTGAATCTTGGTCACATGGATGGACATAAAGGAAGGATAAAAGTCTAATCCTGAAATACCTGACGCTGTACAGTTCCCATTGGGAGATTTAGAAGAGGTGGAGGAAGCCTGGCTGAAGGAAGCTGCAAATGTGACAGCTACATACAAAAAAAGATCTACTACTTTTATTGATTAATCTCACTCGCACCACTGCTCTACTCTGGTAGAATCACTATGGCTCACATGTTCTCCAACAGCACCAGCAAGAAAAACCGTATTCATGCATAAGTATTGAACTGGGTCCCTTTAAACCTACACTTATTTTCCACATTGCCCACTTGAAACAGTTGTGTGTGTGTGTGTGTGAGTGTGTGTGTGAATGCACACAATAGGATATCAAGCCTACTTCTGCCATATATTGGCCTTGAGGTAACAGTTGTAACATCGGAGCAATGAACAAATGAAAAATAAGTTTCTGACCAAACAGCAATTAACATAATGAACAAGTCTGTGGGTCCAACACTGCTCCAACCAGCAGGGAACTCTGCTTTCTAAACTCTGATCTTGCCTTTGAATTCTGTGTCCGGTCGAGACGCCTCAGAATGGGCAACAGGCTCTGTAGGTACAGGTCGTCTTCACCCTCAAGCTTCAGCTGAGATCCTACATTCTTAACTCTTTCACTAACATGTTCTTTAAACGACATGTTGTTTGACCTTTTTTCTCTTTGCTGGCTGATCTGCGATTTCGTGTAATGAGCACGATCTCTTAAAATGCAAACAAGTGCTCTGCGCATCAAAAGTGAGAGAAATACGTGTTCCCACCACTAACCTTAACCATAACCATAACCAAAGTGGTTTTACTTGCCTAATAAGGTCCAAATAAACGGCTGCAGCAACTGTATTGATGGGAACAGTACAGGGAATAATAATACCGGTAATAGAGTAATGGAGAGAGAGCAGAGGAGGCTGAAACAAGTGGCCCATGCTTCAAGTTTGCAGATTTCGCTCCCGCAATTTCACCAGGTCAGTGATTACTTTTCATCAACATCATGGAGAAGTGACCTGGTAAAACCCTGTTGTGTAGAGGCGCTCCAAAAATAAGTTGTACATTTCATTTAATAAGATAGAGCCTTCAGTAAAGAACACTTCCGTTACAGTCAGGATCATTGTCATGTTTGGGACGTAGTTGCCTCACCAGTCGAGACACCTGAATAAATTTGGGGAAATTAATTAAATAGTTCACTCTAGAAACTGTTCAAACTCACAAGGCAAATTGCTGCCCCAGTGCCAACCACTTTGGTGCCAACCACAATGTTAACCAGACAACATTAGCTGACAATTTGTACATTGCTGGATAAGTTAGCATAGCCATAGCTATACCCTAGGCAAAAGTATCAAAGGTAATCTTTCAAATGAAGAGACCGATCAAAGAGAATATCTCTCGTTCAGTTTAACCATGAACTTTGAAGTTCCTATTTTTAGATCATCAAACTTCTCAATTTGACCTATTCATCATAGACTCTTAGGTTTATCACAGCCAGAGCCATTCCAGAAAAAAGGGACAATTCAATTGTTAGAACAGCCAGTGGCAGAGTAGGGCAAATCAAGAAAACACGAAAATGGAGATGATCATACAGTTTGCATTTTATGTCCAAACATCCACCATGAAATCTTTAAGGTTCCCTGCCAACTTTGCTCTGTTAGGGTCAGATGTCAAACACGTATTCATTGTTGACAGAGTTGATGAAACTAACATTGTAGCAGTAGGACTTGAATACTTGTCTGAAATATGCATAGTGTATAAAACTACAACATACTTTACGATCTGTGTGTTACCAGATAATATCTTAATATCTGGGGGAGGGTTTACTGTACACACGTTTTGATAGTTCATTTGACCCAGGGCTTCACCCTCTAACACAAACATTCAATTTAGATATTAATTATTACCAAGATTGATTTTGTATGTGCAGATAATCCGCAGTTATAGGTATAACTTCTATAACCTCTAAGTGTAACTTATTTCCAAGAAAAGACTGACCAGGTGAATCCAGAGAATCCAGTGAAATGTTGTGATCCTTTTTCAATTTACTAATAAAATACAGTCTTCAGTCATGAATGGAAGTTGTATATTAAGGGGAGGGAACAGGCTAAAGAAAGATTTTTGAAAGCCTAATACAATTAAGACATGGATAGTGCAAACGGGGTGACAAGTTGCTGTAGATGCAGCTTATCCACAAATGGAAATAGGGAAAATGAGATGACTCCCGTTTGACTCCCATTCTAATACGCACACAAACAAACACTTGCATACTTCAGTTATATTTATTATATTTAAGACTTACCTATACCCAGTCACCATCGTTTTATACCTATACCCATGTTCCATCGTTTTTGTGCG